>JAJPUD010013298.1:423-19049 GCA_023553655.1 Myrmecobius fasciatus
CTGCTCCAGCCTTTTACCTTCATCCTATATGTGTCACTATGTTTTAGATGTGTTTCTTGTAGACAACATATTGTGGGATTCTGGTTTTTAATCCAGTCTGATATCCGCTTCCGCTTTATGGGAGAGTTCATCCCATTCACATTCACAGTTAGAATAACTAATTCTTTATTTCCTGCCATCTTATTTACCCAAGTTATGTTTTCCCCTTTCCTTTCCCCTTTCTCCCTTCCCCCCACCTCAGTACTTTGCTTTTGATGACCCCTCCCCCAAACAATACTCCCCTTTCCTTTCCCCTTTCTCCCTTCCCCCCTCCTCAGTACTTTGCTTTTGATGACCCTCTCCCCCAAACAATACTCTACCCTTTAGATCCCCTCCCCCTGTTTTTACTCCTTTCCCCTGATTCTTCTATTTTCCCTTCTATTAGTTTGTCCCTTACTTTTCCTCCTTTCCCTCCCACTTCCCTCTAGCAACAGACAAGTTTCTATGTGAAATCAAATGTCTGATATACACTTTTAGAGCCCAACCTGATGAGAGTAAGATTTACACAGTGCTCGTCTCCCTCCCCTCTTTCTCTCAATTATATTAGGTTTTCTTTGCCTCTTCAAGTGATTTTACCTTGTTTTTACCTCCTTTTTTTTTAGATCTTATTTTACCACTTTTTCCCTCTTTTCCCCAGTATGACAACCGTTTCCCCTCTAGTTCTCTTTTTCATATTGGTGTTTTCAATGATAATTCTGGGAGTCTGAAAGTTTTTGATGCTTCCAAGTTAGTGTGATCTGGGGAGAAATGTGGTCACTGGTCTGGACTCTAATCTACCCAGGAAGGGTCTCAGCCTCTCCTGTAGCCATGACATTGGAATTGCAACCAGCGCCCCTGTTCCATTGTGACCAATGACAAGGGCTCCTCTCTCCTCTCTGGCCTGGAACTCTGATCCAGAATTACTGATGAGCAAGAGAGGTGCCAGTCAATGCCAGCTGCACCCAATACCAGTGAAGGTTCATTGCAATATCTTTCTGATTAACTGTCTGACCTCCTTATTATCTCTGGGTTAAGAGATAGATGCTGCTGCTGTTGCTGTCACAGAAAACTTTAAAGTGTCTTGGCTTGTGCTCCAGAGACAAGCCCCCAATGCAGAGTCATAATCCTCTTCCATCAACCTTCTAAGTTCTTTTAGGTTAGGAAAAAAAATCTCATTCTCACTTTTTTTTTATTGCTTGTGCCACTCCACAATTTGATTTGAGGAGATATTTTAAAGTGGTTTAGAGGGAAATGTTGAGATTTCAGCTGGGTTGCTTCCTGTAGTTCATCATCTTGGTCCAGTTTCTACATTTAACTTTTTAAAGAAATGACAAAATGACTTAAGAAAGCAGAAGTCCCCTAGTTTATTTCACTTTTACAATAGTAGCCTGGAAAAATATTTTTTCCTGACTTATTACTGTTTTATATATGGAGCAAGCTGTTTCCTTCTTTCTGCCTAACTCCTTCTCTAGAAGCCTTCTGCTCTTTTGCCACTGAAAATATCTGGGAACATCTAAATATGGTATATTTTAGTCTTTTTTTTGCATTTTTATTTTGCATAGTATTAATTTTTTATTTCTTTTTTAATGATTTTTTTTTGCATTTTTTTGCATTTTTATTTTGCATAGCATTAATTTTTTATTTCTTTTTTAATGATTTAATATTTTATATTTTCCTATTACCTGAAAAACAATTTTCTTTTTTTTATTTTTAATTCTAAATCTTTGCCTGCTTTCCTATCCTTTCCCCTCATTGAGAAGGCAAGCAATTTGATAGAGGTTATATATTGCAGTCATGCAAAACATATGTTATGTCAGTCATGTTATAAAAGAAAAGACCAAAAAAATAAAGAAAAACTATGTTTTGATTTGCATGCAGACTCCATCAGTTCTTTCTCAGGAAATGGATAGAATTTTTTTTTCACAAGTCCTTCAACATTGTTTTGGGTCATTATATTGCTGAGAATAGCTAAGTTATTCATAGCCAACCACATAATACCACATGCTGGACATCTGCTCAATTTCCAGTTTTTTAAGGTGTTGCTTTCTTCAGGTTTTGCGTATGTGCTTTGTTTTCCAAGCTGTTGACTCTTTTTTTTTCAGGATTTTCCTGTATCATTTTCATTTGACTTTGTAATTTTTCCTTTATGTCTTTTACATGATTTTAAAAATCCCTTTTGAGCCTTTCCTTAATATGAGATCAATTCATATTTTTCTTCGAGGCTTTGGACTTTGATCTTCTTCTGAGGATGTTTTTGATCTTCCTTGCTATCATAGTAACTTTTTATACTCAGAAGTTTTTTTATTTGCTCATTTTTTCTGGCCTATTTCTTGACTTTACACTACATGCTAAAGTTAAGCTTTGCTACAAAGGTGGAGAGTATATTTTCTCAAGCTTCAGAGTCCTTGTGCAGCTATTTTCAGAGATAATTCTAGAAACCTGAAAGTTTTCTGTGCTTCCAATTTGGTGTGAATTAAGAGGATTTTTCTTTTCTTTTTTCTCTTTTTCTTCCTTTTTTCCAAATCTCTACTTTAGCCATTTGACCTTTGCTATTAGCTCTTCCTTTGGGAATGCCAAATAAAAGGGCTTATTACTTTTGACATTGATTGGTTGATTTAAACCTTCTGCCAAGTCCTTCTATTCTCAACAATGGATTCTGATGTATCTTCATTCAATTCAATGAGTAAAAATCTTTAAGTTTCTACTTTATTCAGAAGATTGAGGAATAAAGGAAAAAGGGGTCCTAGAGGGAATCTGATGATGATTTAGTATTCTTCCTCCCCTTCACCCATAATCATTTATATGCATTAAAATGAACATGAAGACACTCATATCTTGTGTGGGGAAGGTCAAGTGGAGAAAGAGGAAGCAAGTAGAAATAGAAGGAAGAAAAAAAGGGGAAAGAAAAAGATGGGGGGAGGCAGAAAGGTAAAAGGAAAGGGAAAGGATAAAAGAAGAAACAAAAAGAAATATGACATCTGACCTTTTACCTCAAAGATATATGCGTGCACATGTATCTATGGTACATATGGATGTATAGCTGTGCTTGTATGTGTGCATTATATATCCATGCATATATGTTCCATAGGGTACATACAGGGATATATGTACTATAGGGTGGGGATTATGGTTTGTTTGTAGGCCCTTGAGCCTGAAATCTGTTTTAATGAAGTAGCCATACAGATGCTCTTTTGCCCTGTGAATCTCTCATCCCAAAATTGTCTGCAGAGCATATTTAGGGATATTTCTTTTATTTATTATAACCTAAAGACAGTTTGGGATGGAGCACTAGAAATATATATTGTATTAACAGGTCTTACAAAAAAATAATTCAAATAGTATTTATTAGATTATTTCTCCATAGAAGCAGTCATGTAATACAGTGGATCATGTGCTAAGCATGGAATCAGGAAAACCTACCTAAACAAATGTGGCCTCAGATATTTTTCTGCCTCAGTTTCTTTAACTGTAAAATGAGAATAATAATAATGCTCCTGTCTCTAAAGGTTGTTGTTATCATTGAGACAAAATATGTAAAGTACTTAGCATAGGGCCTGGTTCATAATGAGCAATGAGGAGTAATAAATAGGAACAAATGTAGTATGGAAAAACATACCATCCATGTAGGCTCCCTTGTGTAAAGGAAGTGAGGGATTACATGTTATTTATGATGAACATAAAATTATCCTTTTTCAGTGGAATGTGAAAAAAAATGAAAGAAGGAGAAAATAGCAGAAGCTTGAATGAAGACAAATAATAGATTGAAACAAAATGAAGGATATGGGAGGAAAAGAGAAATTTTTAAAAATCTTTTTTGAAGTATAAAATGTTAATCCATAGATTCTAAAGACTATATTTAAATAAACATTTTCAGCAGCCTTGATCATTTTTGTAGGCTAGGAATTTTTACTTTAGAAATACCAAGGTTATTATATTCATTACAGTAAATAGAGGAAAAAATGTTTACTTGATTTACTTACAGTCCCTTAAGTCTAAACAATTAGTAATTATTGTCTGCATCCCCAAAATGCAACATTACAGATGTAAAATAGCAAATCAGATAAATCAAATAATATATTTAGTCATTAAAAGTAGTTCAATCCTTGCTTTAACTTGAGAATTTATACAACATTTTTATGTGGTTGAAATATTCATATAGTGTAGGTTAGGGATGACCCACTAATACTAAACAAGAGGAATAACTGTCTCACAATTTAAAATGCTGCTGTTGTCGTCAAAGATTATTCTCTGAATTGCTTTTTGCCAACAGTTCCTTTGTAGATATGGAAAGTAATTTAATGCAAACAAAAATTGCAACTTTCAAAATGAAAGTTATACCCTGGCTATGATGACATATCCATACACAAAATGAAAACCTTAAATAAACATTTAAAATGTCAGAGTATTAATATGGTTTAAGGAATGGTATAGCATGATGTAAGAAAAAACATTATATATCATTTTGCATATAAAAAGGGAAGCCAATAGACATTTGACAAACTATTTGTGTTCCTTATAATTCCTCAAACTTGTCACATATAGCTACAGCATGGCAGAAATACAACTAGCTTTTTAAAAAATAATAAAATAGACATATATATGGTGGATATTTTATTGCAATGATAAGCCCATTTGTAACATCTAACAGGAAGAGAATACTAACAGATGAGTTTTTTTTTTTTTAAGTCTAAAATTCCTCATAGAAAGACAAACATTATTATGAACACAACTTGGAATCTCTTGAACCTAAAGTACTTAGTTATTATTTATAGATGCTTATACTTAATCTCCTGGAGAATTTCCAATGGCACTCCCTCAATTAATTTTCCTTTCCAAGCTGAAATGCCATACCTTTTAACACCTATACAAACTACTTACAGTAAACTTCTGCTGTCAGTTTGACAAATCAGCTTAAAGTTTTTACTCATGGGGGCATGGGGCAAATTTCATCAAAAAAATGGAAATCTAAATGTAAAATTTATATGTAAAATCTAAATCAAATTTGGCATTTAAAAGCAATCACAGAAATTTTAAAACAAAAAAAAGTTGAGTTTTATTTTTGTTTTGTTTTCTTTATACCAAAGGAAATAGGAGGATGAAAGAAGGAATAGAAATGTAGCTTATTGTAGATAATGTGACATTCATAATAGAATAAATGTAATGCTGCTTATATTTTATTTTTCTTCCAAAGAATTTTATTTAGTCTGGAAGTGACATAACACATAAGGCTAATAGAAAGTTGACATCACAGGGAAGTAGGGAGAGAATAGATGTAATGAGTTAAAATCATCAGTCTCAGCTGAACTCTATTCCAGAATGCTAAAGAACAAATAGATATGATAACTTAGCTAGTATCAGTGATCTTTGAAAAATGATAGAAAGTGTAAGAAGTATTTAAAAAAAATTAATGGAGAATGTTTGCTAACCAAATATTTGTAAGTTTTACTTTAATTCTTGGCAAACTTTTAGAAGACATTTTAAAAATTTACCTAGTAATCATTTAGAAAAGGAAGTAGTGGTTAGAAAGAGTGGAAGACTGACCTGTTTTTTTTCAAGATTATTAAATAGAACAAGGAGATTATTTAAACATTTGACCTAGATTTTTAAGAAGCAATTCATAAATTTACTTCTGCTATTCTTGTGGTAAAAGTAGATAGATATGACCAGATGAGAGCCTAAATAAATAGATTTAGTTTCATGGCTGGAACCAAAGGGCATCTCTTATAGTTCTATATTAAGCCTTTGTTGTTTAACCTTTTTATCACTAATTTGAATAAAGATATAGATAGAATCCCTTCCTGAGTCTCTAGATTATCATGGTAAAGGGGCTTACATAAGTCAACAAAACTGTAAGCTATGCCATTCAGGGATACCTAAACACATAGATCATAGAGGAAAGTTCTGGGAAAAGGTGATCCACTAAAGAAGGAAATGGCAAACTAATACAATATATTTACCAAGAAAGCTGTTTGAACAGTATTAAAATGATAAAAGATATGAAACCAAAAAAATGAGCCCTTCAGATTGAACTGTGTTCAACACACTATTGGAGAAGGGTGGAAAACTACAAGGAGCTTCAGTATTAACAAAGTGATTGGGCCAAACCCTAAAGGAAGCTCAGTCATGGATGCATCTGGTGACAAAAGTCTGATGTTTTAAAGATCAGTTTTGTTACAAACAGTTGGACACAACTGAACAATAACAAACTATATTTTATAGGAATCTGAAACATAAAATCTATAAACCAAGGAAAGCTGGATGTGGACAAAAAGAGATGGAAGGATTAAATCATGATATTTTGGGTATCAGTGAACTCAAATGGATGGGAATGGATTTATTTAATTCAGGGGATCATTACATATACCACTATAGGTAAAGATCTTTGGAAGAAATGGAGTAGGCCTCATAGTCAATAAAATTGTAGGAAAAAAAAAAGTACCCATGTATAATCTCAGAGATAATAGAATAACATCTATTAGAATCAAAGACAAACTAGTCACATCACAATAATACAATCAATGATGTTTTGAATCTAAACTTGCTTAGTTCTAAGAAAGCCTATATCAGCTTCTAGAAATAACATCAAAAAAGTATGACATTTATTATAAAGGATTGGAATGCTAAAGTAGGAAATCAAAAAATAATTGGAATAATAGACAATTTTAGCGTTTGAATACAAAGTGAAACAGGTCAGATATTGATGGGGTTTTCTCAAGTTAGCTCACTGGTCAGATTAATCACTCTTTTTCAACAACCCAAGAGGCAATTCTACACATCAACATCAATATAGTCAATATGGTCAATATCAAAATCAAATTTTATACTTCTTTGATATACTTTGCAGCCAAAAGTGAAGAAACTCTAGACAGTTCATTAGAACAAAACCTGGAATTGACTTTGGATCAGATTATGAGCTTCTTATTGCAAAATTCATACTAAATTTAAAGGTAATAGGGAAAACTAGCAGACTATATAGTTATGACTTAAATAGCATGGCCCATGAATATAAAGTAGAAGTAATAAGTAAATTTAAGGGATTGCATCTGGCAGATAGAATGCCTGAAGAAGTCTGGAGAGATGTTCATTATATTATACAAGAGACAGCAAGAAAAGAACAATTTAAAAAAAAGCATGCCAAAGATAAAAAAGAAAGCAAAATGTTCGTTTGATGAGACTTTACAAATAGGTGAGGAAAGAAAGAAAGTGAAAGAAAAAAGGAGAAAAGGAAAGATAGCCAACTGAATGCAGAATTCAAGAGAAGAGCAAGGAGAAATAAGATGTTTTTCTTAAATGAGCAGTGCAAAGAAACAGAAGAAAACAATTTAATGGGAAAAACAAAGTTTTTCAAAAAACTTAGAGCTATCAAGAGAATTTTTGTGGTAGGGACTTAATAGAAAAGATTAACAAGTGGCAAAGATACATAGAACTATAAAAAAAGAGCTTAGCATCAGCAATAATCACACTGATATGATTACTGATCTAGGGCCAGATATCTTTGGAAATGAAGTCAAGAAAGATGTGAGCAACATTGTTAATAGTAAGGCTAGTGGAGGTGATAGAATTCTAGCTAAGATATTTAAAATTTTAAAAGATCCTGTTGTTAAAGTGATGCACTAAATATATCAGAAAAATTTGGAAAACTCAAGAATTTCCTCTGGATTAGAAAAGATCAATTCATGTACCAATTCTAAAGAAGAGCAATGCCAAAGAATGTTCAGTTTGCTGCATAATTATGCTTATTTTACATGTGAGCAAGATTTTTCTTAAAATTCCACAAGCTAATAACTTTCATATTTCCCTTTCATATCACATTGTGGTAAAAAGGAAACAAACAATTTTCTTTACAGATAATCCAAAGATCCATAGTATACCTCACATGTCTTATTCTTCATTTTGTAAAACATTTTGCAGATGCATAGTTACTCTCAAGCAGCTGATTCATTGACAAATTTCCTTTCTAATTCATCAATGCAAACTTAAGTTGGCTGAAGTAACCTAACAAGACAACATTATATTCTGATACTAAGAAAGTGACCTTTTAACAGAACTATTGAAATGAAAGAAAAAAATATTTTTCAAGTTAGGCTTACAATATGTTAACTAATAATTACCAGAAGATCAGGATGGTTTTCAAAAAGGTAAAGGAACTAGAGACAATTCATTGAATTTCACCGGTGAGAAAAATCTACTTCTGCTTTACTGACCACACTAAAGCCTTTGACCATATGGATTGCAACTCTGTGTGGCAAATCCTGAAAGACATGAGAGTATCACATCATCTTACTTATCTTCTGAGAAACCTTTATGTTGGCCAAGAAGCAACAGTTAGAAATAAACACAGAACAATTGATTGGTTTAAGACTGAGAAAGGAATACAATAAAACTGAACATTTTTACCTTATTTATGTAACTCACATACAGAGTATATCATGTGAAATACCAGGTTGGATGAATCAGAGGCTAGAATTAAGTTTTTAAGGAGAAATATCAACAACCTCAGGTACACATATAATATCACTCTGAGGAGAAAAAAAAGTGAAGAGGAATTAATAAACTTATTGATGTGGATGAAAGAGAAGAATGTGAAAGCTGACTTAAAACAACACACACTAAACAAACCCAAGGTTTTGGCAACTGGTCCCATCACTTCCTAGAAAATAGAGATGGAAACAGGGCTAGATTTTATATTTTTAAGCTCCGAGATCACTTCAGATAGTAAATGCAGCCATGACATTATATGTCTCCCTTGAAAATAAAACTATGAAAAATCTGGACAGTATACCAAAAATTTGATATATCACTTTGCCAAAAAAGTTCCATATATTCAATGTCACATTTTTTCCACTAGCAATGTATGACTATGAGAATTGGAGTATAAAAAAAACCTGAATGCTGAAGAATTGGTGCTTTCATATTATGGTACTGGAAAAGAATTTTGAGAGTCCCTTGCATAGCAAGGACATCAATTCAGTCAATACTTAAAGGTATTTACTTAAACTATTTTCTGGAAGATCAAATACCAATGCTGAAGCTCAAATATTTTGGCTATAATAAGAAAACAGGATTCTTTGGGGGGAAAAAAACGATGTTGAGAATGATTGAAAGAAAAAAGGAAAAAGGGATAAAAGATGGATAAACAGAATCACTGAAGCAATGAACATAAGTTTGGACAGACTTCAGGAGATACTGGAAGATAAAAGGCATTGGTGTGCTATGTGAGGTCACAAAGAATCATACATGGCTGAACAAAAGCAACAACAACACAGAGTGCTTATTAAATATGTAGATGACAGAAACCTGGACGCTAGATTAGAGGGAACCCTAGATTGGAGAATCAGAGATTAGAAAAACTTTATATTCTAAAATATTGAGCTGGATATATTGAGTTCATATTTAATAAGAATATATGGAAATTTTTACAACTGTGATCTTCAAATCAATTTTTCAAACAATATAGGAAAAAGTTGGGTAGGCAGTAAATCAGAAAGATCTGCAAGCTGTATATAAATTAAAAATGCAATAAGGTGACCAAGACATTTATTGTAATTTGAGACTACATTTAGAGAAATGCAGTATGAATGACTAGAACGATATTTCTGCATAGCAGTGATATTTATTTGGAATAGATGGAAAATAGGACAGAGCACAATTCTGAACTTTAATTTTAAACCCCCAAGCAGGAAGAATTGCTGATGGCCACGAGTCTCCTGGTGGACTTTAATGGACTTTAATTAGAGTTAAAAAAAAAAAAAAAGAAATACCAGATTGGATTGGGAAAACAGCTTGTCTGATGGATGAAAAGTTTAAACCTAATATAAAGTTTAAACATAATATATATTTTTAAAGACATATTAAATGTCTTTAAAGAAGGTAATCTACACTTGATTTAACTGTATGGCCAATCAATTTTTGTTTCCCTTTTGATAGGGATGAAGAAGACATGAAGGAGTAAGAGCAGAGTGTAAGAAGGAAAAACATGACTCTTCCCTGCTGAAGTCAAAGCAGTGCTAGTTTGGAATTTTTCTATCTTTTTTTTTCAAATAATATTTATTTTCTCCAATTACATGAAAAAAATTAACATTCATATTTTTAAATTTAGAATTCCACACAGACCACTCCCCAACTGATAAATGGTCAAAGGATATTAACAATTTTCAAAAATTAAAGCCATTTCTAGTCATATCAAAAATGCTCTAAAGGATTATTGATTAGAGAATGCAAATTAAGACAACTTTGAGATACCACTTCACATCTCTCAGAGGGCTAAGATGACAGAAAACCATAATGAAGAATGTTGGAGGGGACGAGGAAAACTGGAACACTAATATATTGTTGGTAGAGTTGTGAAATGATCCAATTATTCAGGAGAGCAATTTGGAACTATGCTCAAAGGACTATCAAAGTGTGCATACTCTTTGATCCAGAAGTGTTTTCCAGAGAAATCATAAAAAATGGAAAAGGACTCACATGTGCAAAAATGTTAGTCACATAACCTTTTGTAACTGCAAAGAACTGGAAAGTGAGTGGATGCCCATCAGTTGAGGAATAGCTGTAGAAGATATGGTATGAGAATCTAACAGAATATTATAAGAAATGATGAACAGGTTGATTTCAGAAAAACCTGGAAAGACTTATATGAACTGATGCTGAGTGAAGCAAGCAGAACCAAGAGAACATTGTACACAATTAACAAGAAGATTATGTGTGAGGGTCAATTGTGATGGCTTGACTCTTTAACAATGAAGCAATTCAAGACACTTCCAATAGATATTATGGAAAGTACATTCACACAGAGAGAACTATGGAGACTGAATGTAGATCAAAGTATAGTATTTTCACTTTTGTTGTTGTTTGCTTGTTTGATTTTATTTTTCTTTTTCATATTTTTCCCTTTTGATATGATTTTTCTTGTGCAGCATGATGAATATGGAAACATGGTTGGAAGCATTGCACATTTGATTTATATCAGATTGCTTACTATCTTGGGGTGTGTGTAGAGAAGGAAAAAAATATTTGGAACACAAGGTTTTACAAAGATGAATGTTGAAAACTATCTTTTCGGGACCCACATGTGCAAAAATGTTTGGCAGCCCTTTTGTAGTGGCTAGAAACTGGAAACTGAAGGGATGGGATACCCATCAATTGGAGAGTGGCTGAATAAATTATGGTATATGAATGTCATGGAATATTATTGTTCTGTAAGAAACGACCAGCTGGATGATTTCAGAGAGGCCTGGAGAGACTTGCATGAAGTGATGCTGAGCGAAGTGAGCAGAACCAGGAGATCATTGTACACGGCAACAACAAAACTATACAATGATCAATTCTGATGGACATGGTTCTCTTCATAAAAGAGATGTTTCAAACCAGTTCCAATTGTTTAGTGATGAAGAAAGCCATATACATCCAGAGAAAGGTCTGTGGGATCTGAGTGTGGACCACAACATAGCATTTCCATGCTTTCTGTTAATGTTTGCTTGCATCTTGTTTTCCTTCTCAGGCTTTTGTTTGTTTGTTTGTTTTGTTTTGTTTTCTTGTAGATCCAGTTTTTCTTGTACAGCAAGATAACTGTATAAATCTGTATACATAGATAGGATTTGTCATATATTTAAACATAGTTAACATGTATTAGACTTTCTGCCATCTAGGGAAAGGGGGAAGGGGAAGGAGGGAAAAATTTGTAACAGAAAGCTTTGCAAGCTCAATGATGAAAAATTACCCATGCATATCTTTTGCAAATAAAAAGTTTTAATACAAAAAAGAAAACTACCTTTCCATGTATTTGAAAAAAGTAAAGTACTATTAAAATTTTAAAACTTTAAAAAACTGTTTCAGCACCTTAAAATTTGTTTTGAGATGTTATTCCATAATTGTTTGGAGGTGAATTTGTGAGAGCTCAAGCAAGTTTATGCCTCTAAAAGAAGGAATCTTCATATTTTTTATTTCTTATTAATATTGTTTACTTTAAGCCACCACTAAATTCTATATTATCTTTCAATATAATATTTGCTCAAAATATTGAGTATAGGTTTCAATAATGAGAGCAATAAAATCAAACAAGGAGAAGTAAGTTTTCCTCCTGCAATCCTAGAACTCTGAATTCTAGTGATTGATATTTTGATAATATTCCATGGTATATGCATTTTGGAATTTTGTCTTAGTCTTAGTTCATTTGGAATGAGTCAATAGTGTGTGTACACACACACATACACACACATGGACACATGCACATATCCTATAGGAGAATGGTATGTCTTCATACAAAAGCTAAAATTATCATTTGTTAGCTTGGAAGATTCTTCTTCTGGTATGGGTTAGCATAAATTTCCTGTCAAGTTTCTTCCATTTCTGAAATTATATTAACTTGTCATTCTACGATACTGTTTTTGTTCTAGCTCACACAATAATAGTGAATCAAAGATTTTCTCTTTAAGCCAATTATTTCATACTTTTCATCATTAACTAATAAAAGGAAGAAAAATAGAAATTTTCAGGTAATGATAGCTTATTTAATACTAGAGAATTAACTGCAAAACTCTAAATTTTAAAAAGCTTTATTGTTTACATACATTTCCCTCACATTCCACAAATTTCCAATGTAAGGATTATTGGGTCTATTTTATAAATGAGGAAATGAAGATTTAGAGAAAGTAAATAACTATGTATATAAACACATCTGTATTACAGACAGAATCATGATTCAAACCCAAGTGTCTATTCACAGTGAGTCCAAAGGTCTTCCTATTCAATGTGCTATTTATGGTGATGAAATCTTTTGTGATTTATTCACTTAATGATGAAATAAAAAATTTCTAGACTATGAATCTAAAACAATACAACAAAAAAATAGAAAATGGACTATAACTCTTCTCTCATGACCAAGTAGTAGGTGATTTCTAGACTAGAATATTGAATACACTGTCAGGTATGGTGACTATAACTGACTTTTCTGCTTAATTATTTTTCTTCGTTAAAAGAAAAGATCCAATCTAAAGGGAAAATTGGAAGTGATTATCAGATAAACAAAGTCATCAATAATATGTTTTAATAAGAAGGATAAATTGAAGATATAGAATTGTCATAGTTGTTTTAAAGTCTTGTTTCACTATTCTTTACTCCATCAGTGGTAAGAACAACAACTCAGTGTTTTTAATTCATTTTCAGAATGAAGATCAGATTTAACAATTTAATAATAATAACCAAATCCTGAATATTTGGCTCCTGAATACATACTTTCTGTAAGCTGTGAGACAGCAAGTGATATATACTCTTTAGAAACTTGTTTATGTTATATATGTTTATGTTTATTTTTAATAAAGGAAAACCTGTCTTTGAAGCCAACAAGCAAGACATCTATAAGAGCTTCAGTAGGCACATAGACCAGCTAAGTTAAGTCTTCTAGGATCCAGTTCTCTTTGGAACATATCTCAGGAAGTCTGGGAACATATGAAATTACTTTTAAATGTAACTCCAACTGTCAGGCCCAGATGCAGATCAAATGACAAAGATTCCTTTATTTGATGATGTTGGTGCAGTCACTCTACAATATTTTGAATCCTTATTCCATAGAGATAATCTTCAGAAATCAGTTTTTCAAAGGACTCCTGAAAGTTTTGCCCAAACTACCCAAGCATGTGATAGTACAAAGAATTTTGCCTTGTTTAACCTCAGAATTTGTAAACCCTAATATGATACCATTCATTTTGTCTAATGTTCTATTAATTGCTGAGAAATGCACCAAAGAATATGTGAAGTTAATTTTACAGAACTTGGCCTCATCTTTAGGTAGTATTATTAAAAAGTATTAAAATGAAGAAAAGTCTGCCTTTCTGACTTTTTTTTTAATTTAGTTTTCAAATTTATTAGTTTAAGAGAATTTGAGAAAAGGACAGAAAGAATCACTTCCTGGATTAACAACTAACCCCTGGTCACTTTTTTTTTCCCTTTAAATATTGACCAGGATTTTGTATAACATTCAATAGAATTACACAATTTAATAAGTACATATTTTCTACCACATGATTGATATCTTTTTACATTGTTCTTAATTTAAGAGAAATAGTGTTTAAATTTTTATTTAAGGCATAGTCTCAGAGTTCTCCATTTTAAATCTATCTTCAAAGTACAAATTGCTGACAAAATAAAGTATAAGTTTTTCCATCCATATCTTCCAGGTAAATGTCAATAGATTTTGTATATATGTGGAAAAAATATTTTCTTAATGAAATTGCTAGAGGCAATGCCAGAGTCTTACCTTTGGATTCAGGATCATCATTAGATCAAGTTCCACTTTTCAGACACACTAGTTGTCAGACCATTGACAGATTATTTTACCCCTCAGTGAACTTGGCAATAATCCAAGAAGATAAGTTACAAATATGTTGTTGATATGTCTTATTAAAAAGAATTTTCACTGTGATTCTGTATGTCAATAAAATCCCCAAAATACAAATTTAGATTAAATATTAATTTATAGCTGAGATACCATTTCACACCTATCAGATTGGCTAATATTGTTGTGACGAGTAAAACACACATGGATTAGTGATGATTGAAAATAAGGAGACAGAATTGCAGATTATTCAACAGAGCCATTTATTAAGACAAATCATGCTGCTTATATATCTTAATACCATATGTTATTATGAAAACCATTTTTCTGTGAACAGTCCTGGTTTCTATTTTCTATGACCTAACTCTGAAGAATGTTGTTAGTTTCTAGGAACTCAATCTTATATGTAGTTCACAATGCCTCAGTAATTGTGCCAGTACCTTATGTTTTCTCATGATTTCAAGTTTAAATGCACCCTTGATTGATCTTAGGAGAAAGGAAGCATGCCAGTTATTGAAGTTTCTAGCTTCCTGGGAGTTCTCCACATAATATGACAGAAAAAGGAAAATGACAAATGCTGGATATGTGGAAGAAATGGGAAACTGATGCATTATTAGTGGATGTGAATTGATCTAATAGTTCTGGAGAAAAATTTGAAACCAAACACAAAGGCCAATAAAACACATATATACCCTTTGATCCATCAATACCACTACTAAGTCTGATAAAAAAAGAAATGCATCTGCATGTTCAAAAATATTTATAGCAGTTCTTATTTTTGTGGCAGCAAAGTATTGGGAATTTGAGGAGTATCAATCAATTGGAGAATGGCTGAACAAAGTTATGACACATGAATGGAAATCCACTATGATAAGCAAATAGATTTTAGAAAAAAAAATCTGGAAAGTATTACATGAAGAGATGTAAAGTGAGAAGCACTAGGGGAACATAGCAAATGCTAAGAGCTATATTTTAAAGATGATTTAGCTTTTTTCAGCAATACAATGATCCAAGACAATTTCAAAAAACTCATGATGGAAAACACTGTTTACATCTACAGAAAGAACTGATGGTGTCTGAATGCAAATTGAAGCATACTCTTACTTTCTTTGTTTTTTTATGCTTTCTCCCCATTTTGTTCTGTTTCTTTTTTTCACAATATGACTAATGTGGAAATATATTTGACATTATTGCATATGTATTACTTATATTAGACTGCTGTCTTAGGGAAAAGTAAAAAAATGAGAAAAATTTGCAACTCAAAAAAGGAAGTAGAAAATGACATTTATATGTAATTAGAAAAAAGGAACACTATTCTCATAAAAACATAAAGAAAACATTATTTTAAAGTAAAAGTAAAAAGATTATTTAAAGTATGGTTTCAATAAAGATGAAGACTACATTTGGCAGGGGGTTTGGAGACATCTCATGGATCATGCACTGGCCTTCTTCAGAAAAACATAGAATAAAAGGATTGCTTTGTCAAAGAAAAGGAATATAAATTGAGCCTTGAGAGAAGGTAATGAATTCCATACAGAGAACTGAGTGTGACAGATAGAGATCATTCAATGTATAGAGAATAATATGAATAAATGCTCAGACATGGAATATGAATGGATGACAAAGGGTATTATATTCATTTGAAAGTAGAGTATGTTAATAGCATGAGATAAAGATGGAAAGGTGGATTGGAGCCAGATTATTGATGACCTTGAGAGAAAGAGTTAAGAGTTTCTACTTCGTTTATTCTATGGGTGAGGGAAAATCACAGTAGATTTTTGAGAGTGGAATAAAATTAGAGAATCATTTAAAAAATGTAATAGGCAGCAGCAAGGGTAATGAGAATGGATATGGAGGTAGAAAGACCATTTGGGAGCCATTACAATAATCTAAGCAAGATGAAATATGAGACTGAACACAAGTATTTAAAGAAAAAAAATTAAGAGGAGGTAGTATGAGATATGGGTAGGTAAAATCAGTAAGGCTTTACATATCCAATCAACTGATTGGATTTCTGGGCTATGGGAGTAGGAAGAATGAATGTTAACCTGAAGATTATCAGTCTCCTAGATTAGAAAGGTCATGAATATGTTCACAGTAATAGGGAATTAGGGGAGGGGCAGGTTTTGAGGGAAAAGATAATGAGTTCAAATTGAACATATACATAAACATTATAATACAAAATTAACTTCATGATTAGTTAAAACAAAAATTGAATGAACCTTACAAAAACCCATTCATTTTAAAAACAAAGTGATTTGACAGTACTATTTTAACTCTTCTTTTTTTCTTATTTATGTGAAGACTAGTTAGGAAGTTAATGGAAAAAAAAATTCACATAAGAAGGACCTGAATTAAAATAGTGACAATGAGGTGGCACTTTATTCCCTCTTCCACTCCCATCTCCATGCAAAGGAGCTCCTTTTCCTATATCATGAACCATGACTACCTCCAATAATATGTCTGGACCTTCACAGTAACATAGTCTATATTATAGAAATCCTTAGCAAAAACTTTCAAAATAACCTAAAATATTATCAAAATACTCATTAAATGTGGGGGCAAAATTCCTACAGATGCTCTAGCATCACCAGTAATTTCTTCCCACACAAAGGTGAAATTCTCTTCTTAAATTTTTTTTTTTTTTTTGCTTAGGCAATTGAGATTAAGTGACTTGCCCAGGGTCACACAGCTAGGGAATGCTAAGTGTCTGAGACCAGATTTGAACTCAGGTCCTCCTGACTTCAGGGCTGGTGCTCTATCCACTGCGCCACCTAGCTGCCCTCTCTTCTTAATTCTTAACCTTATGTCTCTTCTTGCTATATATCTGAAGTAAAAATTGTTATATAAAATCTGTCAGTTTTTTAAATTGTTAAATAGAGCTAGAGTGCTAGTTATTGCCTCCCTAAATAAATGTGGTGAATACAGCCAATAGCTGTGTAGGGAAGAATCACAAATGGCCCCATTAGGTATAGATGGATCAAACCTAGTCCTGAGTGAGTTAAGACAGAATAAATACATTATATATGCAGAATATATGTTGTGTGTACAAATATATATATATGTATACATATATGAAATGAAGACAGACAAATGAGTGTTTTCCAAGATGTTATATTTATAGTATTAATAGGCAGATATGATAGAGATTTTATGCAATAGCCATATGGACTCTAAAGGAAAACAAAGCTTTCAATATATGTTTGTTCCCGTTTCTTTTTGTGTGTTACATCTGAATACAACTGACCTCCAAGTCGTCCTTTTTCAAAAGAAAAAATGGGGTGGTTAGAAATAAAAGCATCAATTAAGCAGTGTTCATGTTTAATGAGAGTAACATCTGCCTGATGATGATGAGGTCTGCACTGGCAACATTTGCTAATGACAGAGACCATCTTCTTAGATCTATAATAAGACGACACACTCACAATTACACCCTAGGCCTCTTCTCCCCAATTCTGATTTGCCCTTCTCCCCACCTTTACTATTCCTGTTCCCTCTACACACACACACACACCTAGATAGATAGATAGATAGATAGATAGATAGATAGATAGATAGATAGGTAGGTAGGTAGGTAGATAGAAAAAAAGGTATAGCTAAGTTTCAAAATTCTTCCTATGGCATTTCAGAGTGAGGAAACATAGATATCAACTTACTCAACTCAAAAATCTTGTGGAAAAGGTGAGGGTAAACAGGGGCAAGTAGGATCAGCCTATAGAAACCAAAATAGAATTTTTTTGACCTGTCCTTGACAGTCACATGTTCCTCATTTTCAGCTTCCCAAGGAGTGCAGGATGAAATTAAGCTGCTGGCAGGTGGGGAACAAAATGTTTTAGTTCCTATGTGAGAAAAGAGACTTGTAAATATGGATATAATCAAAGTTTGAACAATGCTTTTACTTGGGGATTTTAGAAAGTATTGCTTTGAGAATTCCCTTCATCAGGTAAAACAACTTGGAGGCCACAGGGAGTGCTTTGCTCATTCCCTTTATTGTAGTATAATCACAATTTCGTACAATGGTTCAACTGAAACCTCATTGTAAAATATCTTCTTGTAGGGAGTAATGACAAAGTGCATCTTTCTACTGACAATTTTGTACCTCAGCTATTTTGCTACCTTTCCAGATTGATTTTTCCATTTAAAATGAACAAACAACTCAGTTACAAAAACAATTTATGTTTTATAAAGCACTTTTCTTAGAATAAGCCTTTGAGGTCCATAAGACAACATCATTCCTATTTTTATGCAAAGGAGTATAAATATATATATATATATA
>JAJPUD010013298.1:19149-34803 GCA_023553655.1 Myrmecobius fasciatus
ATATATATACACAGTATTTGTCCAAGGTCATGAAGCTATTAAGGAACAAAGTTGGATTAGAACCCACGTCTTTCCTATGATTCCAATTTTGGTGCACTTTCATGAAATCATCTTTTTTCAATATTAACTTTTAAAATTTTCCTTTCTCAGCATTGTGAAGATAAAATCAGATATCTGTAAAGCATTTAACAGAGTGCCTGCTATATAATAAATATTTATTCCTTATTCCTTTCACTTTCTCTTCCACTTTTCAAATAGTAAGATATAGTGGAGAAAAATAAAAGAGTAAAGATTTGGAGACCTAAATTTTAGTCTAATATTTTAGAATTTGTCACAAAGTTGATATCACCATAGCAATTACTTAAGTATCCTCTCCACCAAAGCAGCATGATGGGATGTGTCTGTGCATTAATAGGAAGTACTAAAGTTTTACTTTTGATTCCTAATTTATTGTAAGTCATCTGTAATAACTCAAGTAACTAAATGGAGTCTTGATTTCAACTACTATAAAATGAAGATGTTGTTTTCAGTCAGAAATTCTTCACCTTTTTGTGCGTCATGGAAAACTTTGGTAATCTGTTAATATACATAGTCTTCCTCACAAACTGATTTTTTTTAACTACCTAAAATAAATGTCATAATGTTATAATCAATTGTATTGAAATACAATTATCAGAATAAATAAATACATACATACACGTATACATGACTTTCTATCTCCATATAATTATCTTTATTACTAATTATACTACTTATATATTATATATAATATAATATATATTACATATATATTACATAATTATACTAATTACTACTAATTATCTATCTCTATCTATACCCATTTTCTCTAATGTTCCTTCCAGTTCCTGTGATATTTTATGGCATAATATACCTGAGAGAAATAATTATTTCCATATTAATAATCAAATTGAATTAGGATAAGGATTTTTTTTTCAGAAGTTTCTTGGTTGTTCAGAACGACATTGTTGATAGATGAAATTACCCAAATCCTTGAGAGTAAATGCCTTTCTAAATTGGGTGGGAGGCTATACCCAACAGGAGATACTTAAAAAAATTTTAATCTAAGGTGTTCTATTCAGTTAAGACTGAGCAGAGATGTACCTCATTTTGTCTATATTGTCCTGGGTAAGGGTAGTTTTATGGAAGATTTATTTTTATTGCTTTTTTATTCATAACACTAATTCTGTTTTACTTATTCTATCAATAGTTTTCTTACTTTCAATTTTATTAATCTCTGCTTTTCAGAATTTTTAATTTAGAATTTAATTGGGAATTTTAATCTTTTAAATTGCATACCCAATCCATTGATCACCTTTTTCTCTATTTTATTCATGTAAGCATTTAGAGATATAAAATTTCCTTTAAGGACTATTTTGGCCACATATCATAAATTTTGATATGCTGTCTCATTATTACCATTCTCTTTGATGAAATTATTTTTTCTGTGATTTGTTGTTTGATCCACTCATTCTTTAAAATTAGATTAATTTTCAATTGATTTTTAGTCTATCTTTCCCTGACCTTTATTGAATATAAGTTTTATTGCACTGTATTCTGAAAAGGAAGCATTTACTATTTCTGCCTTTATTTGACTGTGAGGTTTTTATGCCCTTATATATGGTCAACTTTTGTATAGTTGCTATGTACCAATATACCACATAGGTATATTCTTTTCTATCCTCATTCAATTTTTTCCAGAGGTCTCATTTCTAACTTATCCAGAATTCTATTTATCTTCTTAATTATTTTCTTGTTTATTTTGTCTTTATATTTGTCTAGTCCTGAGTGGGAGGTTGAGATCCCCTACTAGTATAGTTTTGCTGTCTATTTCTTCTCTAAGAATTGGAATGGTGTAGCATTTGGTGCATATATGTTTAATATTGATATCACTTCATTGCTCATGGTACATTTTTGTAAGATGACGCTCCCTTCCTTGTCTCCTTTAATTAGATATATTTTTGCTTTTGCTTTGTCTGAGATCAGAATTGCTACCTCTGCATTTTTCACTTCAGCTGAAACATAATATATTCCACTTCAGCTCTTTATATTTACTCTTCTTGTATTTCTTTGCTTCAGATATATTTCTTGCCAAAAACATATTGGAGGAGACCAGTTTTTGATCTACTCTGCTATTCATTTTCCTTTTATTGGAGAGTTCATCCCTTTAACATTCACAATTATGATTATTAATTATGTATTTCTCTCTATCCTATTTTTCCCCACTTATACTTTTTTTTCCTCTCCTTTCTCTCTATCCTCTTCATCAGTGTTATACTTCTGACGCCCACCTTTCTCAATGTACTCTCTTCTAACAGCTCTTTTTTCCCTTCCCCTTTCTCTTCTTACTTCTGTCCTCTCTTCTATCAATCCCTTCCCCTTTCTCTTTTGTTTTCCTTTTCCCCTCCTACTGCCTTATAGTGTAAGATAAGTTTCTATACTCAACTAATTGTGTATGTTATTCACTCTTTGATCCATATCTGATGAAAATTAAGATTCAAACAATACTCACCCACTCCTTTCTTTATCTCTAGTGGAATAAATCTTTTGAGACTCTTCATATTTTGTAATTTGCCTATTCTGCCTTCCCTTTTCCTCTTCTCCCAATACCAAATTTTTCCCCCACTCATTTTTTTTTTCAAATAAAATAAAAATAAAAAAGAAGAAAATGTAAAATACCTCACTGGAAAAACAACTGGCCTGGAAAATAGATTCATGAGAGATAATTTGATAATTTTTGGACTATCTGAAAACCATGATAAAAAAAAAAAAAAAGCCTGGACAGCATCTTTCACCTGTGTCTCTAATAGAGAAGCCTCACACTCCCTGCTTACTACATCCCCTTAAACAGCTCCTCCAACTTCTAGAATGAATCTCAGGCAGTAAAGACTATAACCTCTACTGAGGGATAAACTATACCATGTCTTTTCTGGCTGTATTCAGCCCTTGTAGATAACTTATAGGTAAGGATATTTACCATAAGAGTTCAAAATTAAGTTTTATGTGAAACACAATTCTCAGAAAAAAAAAGCAATTTTTAAAAGTATTTCATCTACTAATACTATAGTCATGACTTTTATTAGCTACTAAGACTATTATATAATGAGACAAGTCATAAGACAAATTGCCAAGCTTGAATAAGATCATATGTATTTCATTCCTCCGCTTACATACATTCCCTTATTCTCATTGGTGTCTGTTTAGAAATATAGCTATTCCAACAGTGATTCATAAATTGCTTAGTTTATTTCCTTTATCCATTGGATCCTATATACTTTCCTCTCCTTAGTATGATACTCAAATGATTCACTTAACTGACTTTTCAGCAAAAATAAATTTGCTACAATTGAGAAAGAATATATTGAATAACAATGTTTCATTTGAGCACAGCAAGAGTGAGACTCCATAGGAACTGTTTGAATCCTATTAGTTTTGGGGTCTCACTGCTCTCCAAGGGAAGGAGGAAGTTGAAAAACATGAACTGCTTTATAGGAATGTATTTTCATTTCTGTGTTTTGGGGTAGCTTTACCAATTAATTCCTGAACAACTGATTTAATCCTTTAACTGAGACTATGAATTGTTAAAAAAAAAAAAAAAATTCCCCCTTTCTTATTCTGAGTAGTTCTACCGCTTTTATAAGCTATACAAACTCGAAGTCACAAATTTTATTTATCTATACCCATTCTCCTCGTACCCCTTTCATACTCTAAGATTCAGTGTATATAAGGGATTAGACTTGTTTGGTCCTTAAGGAGGTAAAAAATTCTTTAAACACCTTGATGAAATTACAAGAGAGCAAGGCACTGAATGAAAGATAAGTAAGCCCTTCATAGACTTTTAAAACAAATCTCTTAACCGAAACCACATTAATAGAAATTCATCTCTGGCAATTATTATGGAAGAATCAAGCTCTTGCGAGAGATTTTTGCATACAAGCTTATACACATGTGTGTCTATTTGATTTCTTTGTGCCTCTATCAATCTGCGCGGGGGTGAGAGGAGAGGTGTTACTCCAAGCTAAGGGCACAGCTTACTTGTGGAATCTTAGCTCCAGAGAACAGGGTGTCCCCTAAAAATAAAAAGAGAGGAGTGAAAAGAGAGAGGTGCTTTTGGCATGGGCATCCTAACAAATTCTTTGCTGCATTTTCAATTTAACATATTATAATGGGAAGAGTTTGGATTTTTTTTTTAAAGGATAATGAATCTGTTGCAGACCCTAGGAACAAACAGGTTACTAAATGAAAGATTTTATACTAATCTCAGGGGTGAACTTGCTTGTTGGGCCTTAACTCTAGAAAATACAGTAAAATGGTAAAAAGAAGTAAAGAGAGAAGGGTGGTCTTGGTCTAGGCACCCTGCCAATTATAGCAGAACAACTTTCTCAATGGAAGATGATATAGCAAAGGACATGCTAAGAGAGCCCATGCCAAGATATGTGGAGTAAAGGTAAGCTATAGAGAGAGAAGCAAGCCCAGTGAACCGAATTGAGTAACCTACCCAAAAGAGACATTATGACTAGGAGAGCAGTTTAAGATAAAGGAAACAAGAAAGAAAGCTAAAAAGAAAGAGGAAGGAAAGGAAGGAAGGAAGGAATGAAGAGAAAGAAAGAGAGGAAGAAAGAAAGAAAAAAGAAAAAGAAAGAAATAAGGGAAGGAGAGAAGGAGGGAGGGAGGAAGGAAAGGAAAAATGGAGGAAGGAAGGGAGCAAGGGAAGGAAAAAGGAAGAAGCAAAGAAAGAATGAAGAATTAAGAAAGAATGTTGTTCTTTACAGGGTTATTTCCTTGGCTATTTGTATTCCTTATGTTTTACTCTCCATTAGTATATTATCTATGTGTTTTTACTTTCTATTGCTCTTCTATGGATCTCAACATTTTAAATAAATGGAAATTCTAATAATGCCTTAGTACATTCTAGTAAATGCCTTAGATTTGAGTTAATCGTGCTTAGAGTGTTATTAATAATGGAAAGAACATTAATGAGGGCTAGTGAGGTATAATTTTAAAAGAGTTACCCTCATAAGATATATCAATTAAATAAGAGAGTAGCAGTTGCCCTTTGGGGATCCAATCCACAAATATTTGTGTTAAGCTATGGGAAATAAACCCAGAAGCATCCTATTTAATGATATGTAAGTTTTAGGGGGTGAAGGATAGGAATCCACATACCTGATGCCCACTAAGGATAAGAAACAGTCTCAATGATTATTGTACTTTGAAAATATAGAAGAATGATATATGTACTAGAAAAAAATTAATGGCTAAAGTCCCATAAGATTCTAAATTGAAGATTCCCCAGTATCATAATCTTAGCAAAAAGATATACACATAACAGGGTCCTCCAAAAGTTTTTCAGAGATGATGATGTCACCTGGGTCAGTTTCTCTACTAGCCTCAACTCCTACTATTCTCTGCAATCCCCAACTGGAGTTACTTGTTTTTTCTGATAGTCCTTTCTTAACCATTAGAGTCAGTTACTGCTGAAAGGAGCAAGGGAAAAATGGATTCTGGATAGATTTCTACCTTGCAATAATGATTCTATCTTCACTAATTAGCTATCAAGCTCAGAATTTCCCTTTGAACACTTAGACAGACATTTTCCACTTCTGAAATTGTCTCACAAGAGGTATAAAAATATAGACGATTATGGTGTGAATCTATTGAAACTCCATAAAACCTGTTATCCTTTCTTCCACTTGACATTAAAATCATATATCCTCTAAGAGACTAGGTTTTTCTAGATCTAGAAAATGCCAAAGTATACATTCATGCCATTATTCACATTGCAACAATCAAAGCTTAGTTGCTCAGAAGTAGCTAAGTTCTATATATCCTTGAATTGCACTCACAGTGCTTCCAAATTATTTTTTTCAGAAATGAAAAATCTGATTTTAGACTGGTCTAGATTAAATTAAACAGTTCTTTGAGGAACTTTATGGACAGCTAACTCAAAAAGGTGAATGTCTTCCCTTTCAACTATCATGTATTTCAATACTTTCTATATATTTGCATTTATTCTCCTTATGTTTTTTTTTCTTATTTATTTCTTCATTTTAAACACACATTGCTTTATGAATCATGTTGGGAGAGAAAAATCAGAGCAAAAAGGAAAAAAAAACATGGGAGAGATTAAAAAATGGAAACAAAGAAGTGAACATAGCATGTGTAGATTTATATTCAGTCTCCTTAATTCTTTTTCTGAGTGCAGATGTCATTTTCTGTCTAAAGTCTATTGGGATTGCTTTAGGTCACTGAACCACTGAGAAAAACCAAGTCTAATAGTTGATTATCGCACATCCTTGCTGTCATTTTATACAATGTATGCCTGGCTCTGCTTGTTTTACTCAGTATCAGTTCATGTAAATCTTTCTAAAATCAGCTTGTTCATCATTTTTGTAAAACAATAATATTCCATTACCTTTACAAACACAACTGGTTCAGCCATTTCCTAATTGATGGGTGTCTACTCATTTTCCAATTATTTGATACCACAAAAAGAGTGGCTATAAACTTTTTTGCACAGTGGATCCTTTTCCCTCCTTTATTATTTTCTTGGGATACAGACCCAGAATTGGCACTGCTGCCTCAAATGTTATGCACAGTTTTACAGTCCTTTAGGCATAGTTCCAGATTGCTCTCCAAAACAGTTGCATCATTTCACAACTCCACCAATGATGGATTACTGTCCCAGTTTTCCCATATCACCTCCAACATTTATCATTATCTTTTCCTATTATCTTAATCAATCTGAGAGATGTGAAGTAGTATCTCAGAGTTCTTTTAATTTGCATGTCTCAATTCAATAGTGATTTAGAGTATTTTTTCATGTAACTATAGATGACTTTAATTTTGTCACCTAAATTTTTTCTGTTCATATCCTTTGATCATTCATCAATTGGGGAAATGATTTGTATTCTTATAAATTTGACATAGTTCTTCATATATTTTAGAAATGAGACCTTTATCAGAAATATTGATAATAGTTTTTTCCCCAGCTTCAGACTTCACTTTTAATCTTTCTTCTGTTGGTTTTTTTGTGCAAAAACTTTTTAATTTAGCATAATCAAAGTTGGCCATTTTATCTTTCATACTGTTCTCTAGTTATACATTGGTCATACATTCTTCCCTTCTCCAAAAATCTGATAGTAAATTATCCTTTATTTTCCTAATTTGCTTATGGTATTCTTTTTTTTCCCCAAGGAAAAAAATACTTTATTCAACATTGATTGAGAATAGACAGAACATATATAGGCATCTAGGTGGTATAGTGGCTGGGGAATAGGGAAGAAGAGTTTAAATCCAGTTTCAGACATTTCAGACATTTACTAGTTGTATGACCACTTAACTATCATTTCCTCAGCTTCTTCATATGTAAAATGAGAATAATAACAGCATTATAATAGTGAAGATAAAATGAGATAATATTTGTAAAATACTTTGTAAACTTTAAATTACTTTATAAACACCAAGTAATTATATATGCTTATGGTATTCTCCTTTGTGCCCAAATCATATATCCATTTTGACTTTATTTTGGCATGAGGTGTGAGACGAAGGTCTATGTCGAGTTTGACATTATTTTCTAGTTTTCCCAGCAATGTTTGTCAAATAGTGAGTTCTTATTTCAGAAGTTAGAGTTTGGGGGTTTATCAAATCCTAGATTGCTATGAACCTTTGCTTATTGTATCTAATCTAATCCACTGATCCACCACTCTTTCTTAAGAAGTACCAAATGTTTTTGAGGACTGATGCTTTTATAATATAATTTTAGGTTTGACACTGCGAAGCCACCATCTTTACTTTTTTTAAATTAAAGCTTTTTATTTGTATAACATATGTATGGGTAGTTCCCCAGCATTGACCTTTACAAAGCTTTCTATTACAAATTTTACCCCCCAGGCCCCTCCCCTCCCCTAGATGGCAGGAAGTCCACTACATGTTAATAATGTTGAAATACTTGACACATTGTGCAAGAAAAATCCTATCTATAAGAAAAAAAAAAAGGAGATCAGAGAAAGGAAACACAATGCAAGCAAACCTCAATAGAGGGCATGAAAATGTTATGTTATGGCCCATATTTCATATTCCTCTCTCTGGGTGTATATGGTTTTCTTCAGTGAACAATTGGAACTGGTTTGAGACAATTCTTTATTTCAGAGAGCCATGTCCATCAGAATTGATCATCATGTAATACTGTTGTTGCTGTGCATGATGATCTCCTGGTTCTGCTCGTTTCACTCAGCATCAGTTCATGCAAGTCTCTCCAGGCCTCTCTGAAATCGTCCTGCTGGTCGTTTCTTACAGAGCAATAATATTCCATAACATTCATATACCATAATTTATTCAGCCACTCTCCAATTGATGGGCATCCCTTCAGTTTCCAGTTTCTAGCCACTACAAAAAGGGCTGCCACAAACATTCTTGCACACGTGGGGCCCTTTCCCTCCTCTAAGATCTCTTTGGGATATAGGCCCAGTAGAAACACTGCTGGGTCAAAGGGTATGCACAGTTTGATAGCTTTTTGAGCATAGCTCCAAATTGCTCTCCAGAATGGCTGGATCCATTCACAGTTCCACTAACAATGTATCAGTGTCCCAGTTTTCCCACATCCCCTCCAACATTCATCGTTATCTTTTCCTGTCATTTTAGCCAATCTGACAGGTGTGTAGTGGTACCTCAAAGTTGTCTTAATTTGCATTTCTCTGATCAATAGTGATTTGGAGCAACTTTTCCTATGACTAGAGATGGTTTTATTTTCATCATCTGAAAATTGTCTGTTCATATCCCTTGACCACTTATCTATTGAAGAGTGGCTTGAATTCTTATATATATATGAGACAATTCTCTATATATTTTAGAAATGAGGCCCTTATCAGAACCATTAAATGTAAAGATGATTTCCCAATTTGATGCTTCCCTCCTAATTTTGTCTGCATTAGTTTTATTTGTACAGAAACTTTTTAACTTAATATAATCAAAATCATCTATCTGGCGTTCAATTAGGAGTTCCAGATCTTCTTTGGACATAAATTTATTCCATCTCCACAGGTCTGAGAGGTAAACTATACTACATTCTTCTAATTTGCTTACAATATCACTCTTTATATCTAGATCATGAACCCATTTAGATCTTACCTTAGTATGTGCTTTAATTTTTTTTTCATTAATTCCCTTGATATTTTGTTTTACAGATGAATTTCATTATTTTTTTAATTCTATAAAATAATGTTTTGGTAGTTTGATTGATATGTACTGAACAAATAGAGCAATTTATGCAGAATTGCCATTTTTATTATATTAGCTTGGCCTAACCATGAACAATTGATGTTTTTCCAATTGTTTAGATCTGACTTAATTTGTGTGAGAAGCATTTTGTAATCATGTTCATATAGTTCTTAGGTTTATCTTTTCAGGTAGACCCCCAAATATTTTATTTCGTCTACAGTAATTTTAAATAGAATTTCTCTATCTCTTGCTGATGGACTGTGTCTGTAATACATAGAAATGCTAATGATTTGTGTGGGTTTATTTTATATCCTGCAACTTTGCTAAAGCTATGAATTGTTTCCAGCAGGTTTTTGGATGATTTTCTAGGGTTCTCTATATATATCATCATATCATCTGCAAAGCAAAAAGATAGTTTTATTTCCTTATTGTCTATTCTAATTCCTTTAATTTTTCTTTCTTTTCTTCTTGTGAAAGCCAACATTTCTAGTACAATGTTGAATAATGGTGGTGATAATGGACATCCTTGTTTCACCCCTGATCTTATTGTGAATGTGTGCAACTTCTTACCATTACAAATAATGCTGGCTGTAGGTTTTAGATAGATGCTACTTATTGTTTTAAGGAAAGCTCCTTTTTTAATAGGAATAGGTGCTGTATTTATTCTAAAGTTTTTCTGCACGCATTAAGATTATCATATGATTTCTGTTGATTCTGTTATTGATATGGTCAATTATGGCAATAGTTTTCCCGATATTGAATTAGCCCTGTTCTGGTATAAATCCCATTTTCATAGCATATTATCCTGCTAATAAGTTGCTGTAATCTCTTTGCTAATATTTTATTTAAAATTTTTGTATCAATATTCATTAGGGAGACTGTTCTATAATTTTCTTCTTTTTTTTCCCTGAGGCAATTGAGATTAAGTGACTTGCCCAAGGCCACACAGCTAGGGAATGTTAAGTGTCTGAGACCAGATTTGAACTCAGGTCCTCTTGACTTCAGGGCTGGTGCTCTATCCATTGCACCACCTAGCTGCCTCTGTTCTGTAATTTTCATTCTCTGTTTTGGCTCTTTCTGATTTAGCTATCAATACCATATTTGTGTCATAAAAAGAATTTGGCAGGACTCCTTCTTTACTTCTTTTTCCAAATAATTTACAAAGTATTGGAATTAATTGTTCTTTAAATGTTTGGTAGAATTCACTTGTGAATCCATCTGACCCTGGAGATTTTTTTTCTTAGGGAGTTCATTAATGAGTTATATAATTTCTCTTTCTAAAATATGACTATTTAAGTAATTTATTTCCTCTTTTGTTAACCTGGGCAATTTATATTTTTGTAAATATTCATCCATTTCAGTTAGATTGTCAGACTTGCTGCCATACAATTAGGGAAAAATAGCTAGTAATTTTTGCTTTAATTTCTTTGTCATTGGTGATAGACTCACTCTTCATTTTTGATGCCTTGATTTGTTTTTTTCTTTCCTTTTTTCTGATCAAATTAGCCAAAGATTTATCTATTTTGTTAGTTTTTCTCATAAAACTAACTCTTTTATTTATTAGTTCAATAGTTTTCTTAGTTTAAATTTTATTATTCTCTTCTTTGAGTTTCAGAACTTCTAATTTGGTATTAATTTGGGATTTTTAATTTGGGATTTTTCTAGCTTTTTTAGTTGCATGCCCAATTTATTAATCTTCCCTTTCTCTATTTTATTCATGCAGTTATTTAGAGATATACAATTTCCCTAAGAACGGCTTTGGCTGTATTACATAGGTTTTGGTATGTTGTCTCATTGTTGTCATTTTCTTGAATGAAGTTATGCATTTTTTCTGTGATGTGTTGTTTGACCCATTTATTTTTTAGAATTAGATTATTTAATTTCCAATTGGTTTTTAGTCTATCTTTCCCTGGTCCTTTATTGCATTGTGGTCTGAAAAGGAAGCATTTACTATTTTTCCCTTTGTACATTTCATTATGAGGTTTTTATGGCCCCAACACATGGTCAGTTTTCATGTAGGTGCCATGTACTGCTAAGAAAAAGATTTATTCCTTTCTTTCCCTATTCAATTTTCTCCAAAGGTGTATGCTATCTAGGTTTTCTAGGATAGTTTCTTTCTTGTTTATTTTGTGGTTAGATTTGTCTGATTCTAAGAAGGTAAAGTTGAGTCCCCCCCCCCCCCCCTCCACCCCCCGAACAGGTTTGGTTTGTATATCTTCCTGTAACTGGGTTAAAATCTTTGCCTGCTTTACCACTTGGTGGGTGCATATTTAGTATCATCATTATTTCATTATTTACAGTACCCTTTACCAAGATGTACTTTCTTTTCTTATCTCTTTTAATAAGGTCTATCTTTATTTTTGCTTTATCTGAGATCAGGGTTTCTACCCCTGCTTTTTTTCCTTCAGTGTGGCCTTTGTTCATGGATAGAGTATGTCAATTTATTCCTCACCATCCCCATAACTTTCCAGACTAAAGGTTCCCTCCCCAGTCATCACTCCTCTTTGGTATTCTGTCAATCAATTAGCATTTATTATAAATTTTTATGTGCCAGATTGCTATTCTGGGACATACTAATACAGTACAAGGACAGTTCTGTCCCTCAAAAAGCTTACATTCAAATGGGAAAAGAGAACACATAGAAGGAAGCTGAGAATGAAATTAGTATAATGACAAATATGATCGGTAATAGGGTGATGGTAGAAGTACAGATTAGTCTGCAAACCCCATTTGAATGTAAATTCCTTAAGGCTTTGCTTTTTAGATTTGTATCCCAAGCGCTTGTCACATTGTAAGTATTTAAAAAGTTTTCCTCACTCACATTCATTTAATTTTTCATATATGCATTCTTCAATTCCTTCCACTTTTTCCTTTCTAGATACAGGAACTTTTGGATTATGCTTTCAGAGAGAGAGTGAGCTGGTATTCCTTAATATATCCAGGTATATATTTATGGAAAGAGACTTTTCCTCTTCTGAGGAGGGTGTTCATCATCCTCTGGGATTCAATGAGAAGGATAAATTATAATCACTTAAGCAGGCAAACTAGAGGAAAAGATAGGAAGAAAACAATAACTCAAATAGTAAGTATTGTAGAGTTAATTTAAATATATCAATTAAGCTTACAAAAAAAAGAAACTTTATTTGATAAATGTACCCTTGAGTGAAAACAATTTATTCATTAGTAGTCATTTAATACTGTAGATTCTTTCCCTTGAGGATCAGTATAATGCACAATTTCTTTATTCTTTCACTAAAGTGATTTCATCAGATAAACTCCTTTCTTTTGCTTTTCCATTTTCCATTTTATTTTATTTTATTTTTTGCTGAGGCAATTGGGATTAAGTGATTTGCCTAGGGTCACACAGCTAGGAACTATTAAGTGTCTGAGGCCAGATTTGAACTCAGGTCTTCCTGATTTCAGGGCTGGTGCTCTCATTTTCCATTTTAAAAATACAAAATTTTCCATAGTCTCAAATTAAAAATGCCTTTTTCCCCCTGCAACAACATTATTTTCTATCATTGTTATTTTAAGTTTTCCTCAGAAGCCTGGAACAATAGCTGTTATCTACTCTCTGAGAGTTTTCTTAAAGTAAAATAAAAAGTGATCCACTTTTATCAATGTCTAGCTTTTAAAACAAACAAATAAAAACTTAAAAAAACAAACAAAAAACAGCTGGGCTTTTTTCTAGAAAATTAGCTTTCTATGTCAGTAACTTACTAGTATGATATAAACATGAATTTGGTACAAGTATTGTCTAGGCAGAGGTCCTATAATTTAAACTGGAGAAATAATTTGAAATTTTGCTTATAAAAACTTTAGACAGAAGCTCTCATCTCACCAAATTTACAAAAGAAAGGAATGTTAGAGGTAATCATCAACCCTCCTCATTTTACAAATGAAGAAATCAAGAACTGGAGAGATGAAGTGACTTCTTCTAAATTATACAATAGAGCCATGATTCAAATTTACATCTTTTACAAAATGCAAATTCATGCTTGTCTTACTACTCTACACGGCCAGGCTTTAATTTAAAACAAAGCAAATAAGCAAACAAAACATCATCTCCTAAAATTCATGTTTATTAATTTATGTAGAATAAAAATAATAGCTTTTCTATTTTTCTCAGATCAAGTACCTGAAATATCATGTGTCTCATTATCTTTAATGAACACCCTTATAAAAGAATTATCTCCTCCTCCACAATCTATTTACAGAAAATACAAGTTCTTTACATATCTATTATTTTAGGATTCTTATGTTGATGTCATTCAAATATGTGAACTGAATACCTGAAAGAGTATTTATTTCCTGATAACTACTTGCTCATTTTTCAATGAAGAAATTTGAATTTAGAAGTATATGTTTATATGAATCACTTATTAAGGAAATAAAAGGATGTTGAACTTTTGAATGCTCAAGATATTTTGTTCAAAATGAACTAGATCTTTATTTCTGGATGATTTCTCCTTCAAAGTATTTTACTTCCTGCTGGGACAAGTAATTCAATATATTGTGTTCTGATTTAAATAACATCAGAAAGATTAACCATGACTATTTCTATGCTAATAACTACACTGCATTCATAAAGGTATCCATGATTTTGTCAGAAATAGTGTTACTTTTTTCCCCAAGAGTTACAGTGCTTTGGCTTTCCCATAAATATTTCTGGATATACAGTATAAATTTGATTTTGCTTTACAATTTTAAAATTATTTTATTTATTACTTTCATTTTTACTTCCCCATCTCTTCTAAAAACATTCCCTTCCTCTTTATCCCTTCTTTCCCCTTCAAAATGGAATTCCTCTTGTGGCAATGCTACCTGATACAATGATCACATCTGAACACATCTGCAACCCTTGTCTCTGTCCAGATTGGGAAGACACATTCTTTGCCTGTTCTGGATCAGTTTTGTTTTTGTTTGTTCTTGGTTGCTCTTCTGGCTTCTTTTTTTTTGTGATCTTTACATATATATTTACCTATGGATATGTTTTTTGGTTCTGCTTAGTTTATCAATTTAATAAAAATGTTTCTATTTTCTCTGCATTCTTCATGGGCACCATTCCTTACTTCACAATAATATCCTATTGCATTGCTATTCCATAGTTTAAATATTTCTCAGTAACTAGCACTCACTAGTTTCTAGTTTCTATTTTCTTACTTCTTTAAGATAAAAATATTGATGTATTGACAGAAGATTTGTTTTAATTAAAATAAACTTCAGTACAACAGTTAAATTATTTTTAATAGAAAAATATTTTCTTTTATTTAACTTTTCCCCCACCCAAGGCCATTTGTCCAATTTCAACCTTCTGTGGGACAGGTTTCTAGGGAGCATTTTGCTACTAATGATATCAGGAGTAAATTAGAAGCGCTGGATTTTTAGTACTCTTGTTCACAAACTTCCACGGTTGTGCTTTGATAATTAATTAACCAGATTCATTATCTCATAAAAGGAGGATTTATCAGGCAGGTATAATAACACAGTATCTCAGGGGAGAGGTGGTACAAAATGCAGATGTAAGTGAAAGCACTTACTACACATTTCCAAGACATTATGACTCCTGGTTACTGGAAGCTCTTAAACCCTTCATAAAATCATTTTTCCCTTAGTATTAATAATCTGCTGGGTTCCAAAGGTTACTGTAGATTTTGAGTACAAAGGCTGCATTACAGAAAGCTGTTTCAACCCATAGGGAGCTATTTTGTGTATTCTTCTTTACCTGTTTGTATTCAGTGTCATATCTTTGCTTTCAGATCTTTGTTCTTCCCTTTCTTTAGTAACCGATTGATTGTACTGAGTATATTTCCTCTTCCTCTGCTAAATGCTACATCTCTTATTGGCGGTTCCTATTGTCAAAAAATATGGTCAGTGTAAAGGGGCTGGAAGGAGAAAAAGCAGGAAACATTTAATCTCTCCTTTACCCCAAAGTTTATTGCTCAGAAAGAAATCTTTTTTCACTGGGCTGGTCTACAGCTGGACTAGGTCACTGATGAATTACCTTTTTTTTTTCTTTTTTTTTCTTTCTTTTAATAAATAACTCAAGAGATATGATTTGATTTCAATAAATTATATAGAGTTCCCTGTGTAACAATATCCACTATTAATCAAATTGCCAAGAGTTTATGATCCTTTTTAACTGATTTAGGATTAGTCCATAAATTGTGATAACATTACAGAAAAATCCTTTAATATCTAGTTTATTCAGTTGTTGATTGAATCAAATAAAATGGCTCAATTTTCTGTTTAATTGGTATGAAGATGAAAATGAAAATCTCTATTCTTCTATGTTCATAAAACTTTCATTTATTTATTTATGTATTTCTTTATGTATTTTCCCCTACTTCTTTCCTTCCTTCCTTCCTTCCTTCCTTCCTTCCTTCCTTCCTTCCTTCCTTCCTTCCTTCCTTC
>JAJPUD010013298.1:34813-45002 GCA_023553655.1 Myrmecobius fasciatus
TTCCTTCCTTCCTTCCTTCCTTCCTTCCTTCCTTCCTTCCTTCCTTCTTTCCTTCCTTCCTTCTTTTCTTCCTTCCTTCCTTCCTTCCTTCCTTCCTTCCTTCCTTCCTTCCTTCCTTCCTTCCTTTCTTCCTTCCTTCCTTCTTTCTTTATTCTTTTTTCTCTTTCTTTCTTTTCTTCCTTCCTTCTGTCTTTTTTCTTTCTCCTATAGAACAGCAGCTTTTTTCCTACCATAAAAATGACTTATAACAGAATATATTAAGAGATTAAAGAAAAATTAAACAACTCAAATGATTCATTATACTCATTATACTACCTATATAGTAAAATATCTATGTAGATAGAAACAACTTTTTGAACTGCAAAACATGTATTTAACTTTCACCTCAGAACTATACTATCCTAGGATTTATAAAAGAAAAATAAGCAAAAAACAAAGAAACAAACAGGAACAAGAAGGTCCTACTGGTGGCATTCTCTTCCAAGAAGTTCTGCAACTTCTCCTGAAATATTGCCAAAATCTAGAACTCTATAATTCTTGGGGTCATGAGAAATTCCCTCCCCTTACTCATATATGTATTAAAATATTGGTAAGGCATTACTGAACACAACCCCAATACTGTACTAAGTCTATTTCTTGGATTCAGATTCTAAGAAGAGGTCGCCCCTGAAGGATATTTTCATATGTTTTTATTTAGAACATGTTTCTTCTAAAGGCAGTTAGATGACACAGAGGATAGAATACTGGGACTAACGTCAGGAAGACCTAAATTCAAATTCCTCTTCAGATATTCATTACTTTTATGATCTTTTGTGGATCATTATACTGCTGACTGAATTTTCTTTATTTTCTTCAGTTGTAAAATTAAGATGAAAAATGTATCCAACTCTTATGAATTTCTTATAAGGATTAAAAAAGGCAGTATTTACAAAGTGCTTAACACAGTGTCTACCATATAGTAGGCATATAAATGCTTTTTTAAATCTTTCTTTCTGTGGTAATTAAAATTATTCCATCTATAATAAGAGAAACTGAGGCAGGGGTCTGAGTCAATGGCATTTCATTAAAGGATCCCTGGTACTCTTTAAAAAGTGGAACTCAGATGTTCTTCATGATCTGAGATGGCATCTCCTTCCAGGATCAGTCATTCTAGAATAACTATCCAAAATATAGAACAATTCTACTGAATAAGCAATATGTTAGCAGGGTAACAAATTGGGTGAATCAAGAAATATTTCCACATAAGATGGACAAGTTTCTCCTTAATTTGGGCAGAAGGAAATGTTACAAACTATGACAGTCAATGACCTAAGTCATCATAAGATGATCATTTGCTCCTACTAGACAATTGATTGATCTGGAGGTACAAAAATATTTTGAGGGATTTTTCATGTAGCCGTCACCTCTCCCAAGCTGCAGTTGGTTATCATCATAAGGAAAAACAAGGGTGAAGGGTTTTAGTTAGTTTGTTGGAGTTAAGCAAGTGAACTTAGAATCTGCACCTCACAGGGGGCAGAGCCAAGATGGCGGAGTGAAAACGTGACTCTCTGTGTCCTCCTCTGATCTTCTCACAAATCAACAATAAAATAAGCCTCTGAACTGATCTTCAAGTCAACGAATCCAGAAATAGTTGGACACTGCTTCCAGTTACCTCTGAAGAACTTCATATCAGGTCTGTTTAACTCAGGCAGAGGGGTAAACAGTTTACTCAGTGCAGCCCGGAAGTGAGGGTGAGATTCAGATCAGCTTGTTAGAAACTCCAAACTCCAAACTTCAAACACCTGGAATTTATCTGAGACATTAGGGACACTCTGCCCTGATTGGGGGCAGGTGTTCTGGCAGATTTGCTTTGTTTAAGGAATAATTCTGACTTAGTCCTAACCCCCACTGGCCCAGCACCTTGTTAATTCGAGGAATTGCCCCAGGGCAAACTACTATAGCCTCTGCTTTTCTATCCTTAAACAGACCTCCACGCTATCTAAAAAAATGAAGAAGCAAAAGAGAGCTCTCACCATAGACAGCTTCTATCGAGAGAAAGAAGGGCAGACCCCAGATCCTGAGGTTCCTTTAGACAAAATTCCAGAAGAAGTTATTAAAGATCATCACCAGTCCCCTTTTCAAAAGGCCTTTCTGGAAGAGTGCATAAAGAATCTCAAAAGAGAGCTGGAGGATAAATGGGAAAATAAACTGAGATCAGTGCAAGAAGGATATAATGCCCTGCAAAAGAGATATGAAAAAAATACCAATTTATTGAAAAATAAAATTAGTGAAGTGGAAAAAGAGTGCAATGAACAAATTGGCCAGTTACAAAAGGAGCTTAAAAAGGTAACTGAAGAAAACAACACTTTAAAAATAAGAATTGAACAAATGCAAGTGAATGACTCAATAAGACTTCAAGAATCAGTCAAACAAAAACAAAAAAAAAATGAAAAAATAGAAGAAAATATGAAATATCTCCTAGGAAAAACAACTGACTTGGAAAATAGATCTAGCAGAGACAATCTAAGGATTATTGGACTTCCTGAAAGTCATGATGAAAAAAAGAATCTAAACACTATCTTCCAGGAAATCCTGAAAGAAAACTGCCCTAAGGTTGTAGAATCAGAAGGCAAAATCACCATTGAAAGAATCCACCGATCACCTCCTGAAAGAGACCCCAAAATTAAAACCCCAAGGAATATCGTGGCTAAATTTCAGGACTATCGCATCAAGGAAAAGATTCTGCTAGCAGCTAGAAAGAAACAATTCAAATACCAAGGATCAATAATTAGAATCACACATAATCTGTCAGCCTCCATATTGAAGGATAGAAGGGCCTGGAACCAGATATTCTGAAAGGCAAAGGAACTTGGTTTACAGCCAAGAATAACCTATCCAGCTAGAAGGAGCATTTATCCTCCAGGGAAGAAGATGGTCATTTAATGACATAGGTAAATTTCACCTATTTCTAATGAAAAGACCAGATCTGAACAAAAAATTTGACGTCCAAACACAGAACTCAAGAGAAGCATAAAAAAAAAAAAAAAAAAAAAAAAAAAGGTAAAAAGGAAAGGACTCTTGAGAACTTTATTTATACTATGGGGATATTTAAAGTTTGGGGGTATAATTAACTAGATATTACTTTGATAATATGAAAAAGAAAACTAGAGGGGGAAAAGTTATCATCCTGGGGAAAAGAGGAAAAAGGTGGTAAAATAAGATTTTTTTAAAAAAGAGGTAAAAACAAGATAATATCTCATGAAGAGGCAAAGAAAACCTAATATAATTGAGAGAAAGAAGAGAGGGAGATGAGCATGGTGTAAATCTTACTCTCATCAGTTTGGGCTCTAAAAGTGTATATCAGACATTTGATTTCACAGAGAAACTTGTCTGCTGCTAGAGGGAAATGGGAGGGAAAGGAAGAAAAGAAAGGGATAAACTAATAGAAGGGAAAATAGAAGAATCAGGGGAAATAAGTAAAAAAAGGGGGAGGGGATTTAAAGGGTGGATGATTGTTTGGGGGAGGGTGTCATCAAAAGCAAAATACTGAGGAGGGGGGAAGGGAGAAAGGGGAAAGGAAAGGGAAAAACATAACTTGGGTAAATAAGATGGCAGGAAATAAAGAATTAGTTATTCTATCTGTGAATGTGAAAGAGATGAACTCTCCCATAAAGTGGAAGTGGATATCAGACTGGATTAAAAACCAGAATCCCACAATATGTTGTCTACAAGAAACACATCTAAAACATAGTGACATAGATAGGATGAAGGTAAAAGGCTGGAGCAGAACCTATTATGCTTCAGGTGAACAAAAAAAAGCAGGGGTAGCAATCCTTATCTCAGATCAAGTAAAAGCCAAGATAGATCTAATCAAAAGAGATAAGGAAGGAAACTATATTTTATTAAAGGGTATCATAGATAATGTAGCAATATCAATACTAAATATATGTGCACCAAGTGCAATACCTTATATACAAGACTGTGATATGATTCTATCAAACTGATTAATACTGATTGGAATAGAGTAGGGGTCCAAAATGAATTATCTCACTTCTTTTTTTCTTTTTTTTCCATCCTTCCTTCCTGCCCTTCTACCTGTACAAATTCCTGTCTGGGAGCATGGTTGAAGCAAGAACTGTTGTGTAATCTTTGGATATACATACCTTTGAATAATTAAGATCACTATCCTTTCCTTTTAACAATTTGTCTGAGCACTGAGTTAATCATCATTGGAAGTGGACTGTGCATTGTAAAGAAGGCAGGGCATTGAATGTTCCTGAGGGCAAAAGAGACATTCTGGCGGAATGACTCATTGTAATCAGATTTAATGCAATTCAGTGTTTCAGAATCAATCTTCAGGCAAAGATTCAGTGCAAATGAGTAAGGAAAATAGCTCACTATTTATTATTTTCAGCAAAAGGTAGTGTTTCTACTATTCCCTTGAGAAATAATCAGCTTAGATTTATGACACAACAAACAATAGCTCAATGACCAAGTCTTTAATATAGACATCCTTAGCATTTAAATTTGGTTTAAATTCTGAGACTCCTCTGATATGATTTGAAGTGTCATTCTTAGGAAAGGTTTCACTTATTTATTTCCAACAGGCATTTCATATGTAGAACCTATTTTACCAACAAGTTGATTTATTTCTAAATGAATATTCAGACTGCTAGCAGATATTGCATTTTTAAAAAATCCTGAAGTATTAGTGGAATTTTCCCTTGAAAATCCTTGTCTATATTTTGAGCATGTACAAAACTCTCAGAATTCTATGGAAAAATAAGACTTGGAGCTGAAAAATCAAAACCAAGAAAACTATTCTGCTGTGAAGATAATTTCTAGAGATAACAAAATTCCTGAGTTTTGCAGATAAGTAAATTGAGGATCAAAGGGGTTAAACCATTTTTTTCCTAAGGCCATAAAGGTATCCTGGGGTTCTGTGGAGAATTTATCAATATCATTATTATTTTACAAATCAGGTCTCTCTCATCTTTGTACATCTCTCCTTATCTCTCATTTTCTCTAGTTCTATCCATATGTCAATTTGGATGTCTATATATATCTATCTCTTGATCTATGCCTATGGGGGTGGGGGGAGAGATGTTTGGAGGGATGCATATCTGTTTATCGAGGTCTTTTCCTACCTTTGTAAAAATAGCAAAAACAAAAATAATGATAAATTATGACAAAAATAATTGAATTTGTATAACACTTTAAGATTTGCAAGCTGTCTTATACATAGTAGCTGATCAGTATATGACAATCCCATGAGGCAAGTATTTCAGTATGATTATAAGCATTTTTTACAGATGAAGAAACTAAGCTTCACAGACATTATATAATTTGATTGATCACACATTGAGAATAAGAAGAAAGATTCAAATACATCTTTTTCCTGACTCCAAATTCTGTTCTTTTTCCTCTACATGAAATTATCTCAGAGCAGATATATATATATTTCATAAACTCTCTTTATATTTGATTTTGTGATTTTGCCTCTCTCTTTGTGTGTGTGTGTGTATTATGTGTGTGTGTGTGTGTGTGTGTGTGTGTGTGTGTGTGTGTTTTCTCTCTTTCTTGGTCCTGTCTCCCAAATTTCCTGGGAGAGTCAAATGACATAATATTTATAAAATTCTATGTGAATCTCAATGTGCTATATAATGCTGGCCATTATTATTATTTTAGTTATTTATATTATCTTCCCCACTGATTATTTGACTTCTGTTTCTTCTCATACAGTATCCTTTATTTAATAATTTCAGATTATCTATTTTTAATATTAAGAGAAAAAATAAAATATTTTATATTTCTCATGAAAATGAGAAATGAGAAAAATAAATTTTTTTTCAGTTATGAGACTTACAAGTTTTTGTTTCTTTATCTTTGTTTTTAATATATGTCACTTTCTCACTGGGGGAAAAATCCTTAATATATGAAATATAATACTATAATGTGCATGTATGAGTTTCAGACTTTTCTGAAGTTTTCGTATCATTCTCTGGATAAAAAGTTTTATGCCATTAGGCAAGAAGAAAGTTATGAGACTGAGAGTAGTTTAAGATTCCATTCTTGGTTACCTCTGTCCAGTATGAAAAATTCATGTTGCTCTTCTCAAGTAGAACAGAATGAAAGCATAGAGGACTCAGAGAAAATGAGAAAAACACTCCAAATCGTATGTCTTCTTAATTCAGAAAACACAGATTATGGAAAAAATGTAGATATTTATCAGTTTAAGAAGGGTAGAATATGTTTCTATTTATGAGGTCCTGAGTAACTGGGTACATTTGAAGAAAAAGAATAAAGCGCTGCTGAAATTGTTCCCTGAGGCAGTCAGGGCAGTGCAATGATGGGGATCAGTTTAGCCTTATAGTACCACACTCAGTGGAGGTCCTGGGTAGCCCCATCTTTCTATGTCTGGTTGGAAAGTCCAAGTTATGTCAAACTTCTGAGGTTGAATTTCCCCTATAAATATGTACATGGCTTATGCCATCTTTGCTGAATCCCATTTGGGCGAGTCTGCCATGACACTCTATCTTGTGATGTCTTTCCCCTTCCCTCTCTCCCATACCACATGGTGTCCCTCATCTCATTCCCTACCATGACACTATTCTTTCTCTTTTTTATAGGTAACTCTCTTAGGATGCTAAACTGCTCTATAGATTTAGCATACTCCAACCCCATGGGGTGTTCCCTTTTAATTGTGGTTAATTGTGACTTCCCCTAGGGAATCCCTTTCCTTACTAACTATATGTTCTCCCATCTCTACTTCATATTTATCACTCCTAATATCTACTGTATATCTTCATTTTGTCTGTAACCTCTTCTCCTAAATAAACTTAACTTTTGTCAAAGAGAATGGCCATTGGGAATTCTTCACATGACCAAACCCCAACATTTGGTGCCTACAATCTCATTATTTAGTGCTAATTCCCAAACACATTATTTGGAACAAGTAATTGCTCTCCTAAATCATCTCATTTGGTGTCTACAACCCCATCAAGTATCTTTCAGCAATCTGTTCTGTGTATGCAGTGACTATAAAGTAAGGAGCTATAATTATAAGCAAAGGCTTATAACATGCTATGAAGTAATTGCAAATGGGCATTTAAAAAAGAATTCCTTGGTAGTAGCATCATTGTGAAGATCATATGTATAGACTTCCAAGGTGATTATTATTTTGAATAGAAAAACATTCACTAAAATAGTAGTAGTATTTTAGCCATACTTCATAGTCAACTGGAATGTTTGCAATGTTAAAAATAAACATATGATAACATAAATATATAAAATCAAGTAAAATTTTATTTCATTTACAAAAATAAATTAATTTTCCAGTTTTCATCTTTAAAAAATTTTTCACTTTGGAACTCAAACAAGTGCTTCATATTCTTGGTCAAGGTTTGAAATCTTTATTCCTTTTTCACTATCTACTAGGTCTTCAAACAGTCACTATAATTATAGTGATATTACTTTACAAAATGAAATCCTATGTCCCATGAAAAGCATAAATTTCTGGCATTAAATATGTTCATTTTTAAAGTGATATAAAAACTTTTAGTTATTGCTTTCCATTGCATATTGAATATTAGGGTTATATGGATTACTTACATCTAATTTCTTCTATAACAATATTTACAAACAGATGTGTTTCTTTGAGCATGTCACAGTGTTCTAAATTTAATATTGGTGTACCTGTTACCTAATTGTTGCTACCCAACTTAAACATTACATATATTTTGTTACCAACATTGCTTTTATTCAAAGAAAAAAATGACTTCGAATCTAACATGAAAAACACCCTGAATAGCATCTCATGAAGTAGAAGAAACTTTCCATGAAGGCAGCAGGGAAAAGGAGAAGGGACGAATGGAAGGATAGTTATCAAAATACTTGACTAAAAATGTTTTCTACATAAATTGCAACATACACATACAAATTATACAAAAATGGCAGTTAGGGTTTGAGTCAGGAATTTAACTCATATCTTACTAAGGTACTTGCTAGTTGCATGAGCCTGAATAAATTATTTAACTTGTTTGGAGCTCCATTTTCTCATATGTAAAAAGAGAGGTGTAGATACCTCCTTGAAGCTTGTTTCAAGGGAGATATTATAGTTTTCATTATTTTGTCTATTTTATTCAGTCCCTCTTTAGGAGCTAAGAATAGATAATGAAGCTATGGGAGGCACCTTGATGGACACCTTTATTTATTGGAGTGATAGACCTTGTTCATTTAAAGAGGCAGCATGGAATAATAAGTAGAACATGATTTTCAAAGCTTAATCACTTCTAGAGACAATGTGTTAGAAGGACAAAGTACTGACTACAGTCAAAGGACACAGATTCCAAACCTTTCTCTGTTACTTACCTTGATTATCTTGGACCAGCCACTGCCATCAATTTCCCCTCTGCTGCTTCCTACTCCCTCAAACAAAACAAAAAACAAAAACCTACCAAACAAACAAACAAAAACCTTAGTTTCTTGATCTGCATAATTAGGGCTTTGAATTAAATGTTATTTTAAGTTTTGTTTTGTTTTGTTTTTTCCCCTCCAAATCCATACCTATGGTCAGACAAAAAAGAATTCCTGGTCATCTCTAGTCTTAGTTCTGGAGTCAGAACATACAGTTTTGCTATTCAATATGTGAGCTTAAATCTCATTTTCCTCCATTATAAAATGTAGGAATAAAGTCTAGATAATTTTCCAGGTTCATTCTTCAAGTTAGTTTCAGAAAAACAAAAACATTTGTTTTTTCCTCGAAAATAGCTCCAAAAATTTTTCAAGAGATATATATTATTTTTCTTTTGTTTCTCATAATAAGTAGTAAGTTAAGTTAAATATATGAATGAAAGTGACAGTAGTAAATTACTTGTCAAATATCAGCAAAGCAAATGACTAAGGCAGGATTGGAATCTTATGTTCTGTGATTCCCTTCAGTATTTTTTTCCCTGTTAACACACTGCTCAGAAAACTATCTTTTGAAAAGTACTCATGCAAACATTTAGTGATGGAGCTCTTAGTTCTTCCTAAAACATCTCCTTCCAATTTTGATTAACTATAACCTTTCCTTTTGCCTATATCTGCCTCTCTGTGACTTCCACCTATTGCTCCTGGTTCTTCCCTTTGGGACAGATGAGGAATAAATCAATGGTTGGCTCCTCTTATCTCACATCTTAGTAATAAGAGTGACCCTACACTTCTGAGGCACAAGAAGATATGAAAAAAACATTTGCAGTTTTTGACATTTTGCTTATTGCCATACCTTGCAAGAAAGGTCATGTCTTTTGGTGTCTTCCTCACTGATGACTGAAATGACACATACTGTTTTGACCAGCTCTGTAAATCGGTTAACCTCCTGCTGGGCTAACCTTTATTTTAATGAATCATTCATTTTTTTTTTTTTTTCAAGTAAAAAGCAGTGAGCTACTTAAAGCTCATCCTGATTTTTTTTTTCTTTTCTTCCCCTCCCCCTCCCTTTTTGTTTTTTTAGGACTAAAATGAAGGGACACTACTAAAAGGATAGATATGCAAATCCATGTTCTGTCAACAAGTCTAAAATCCAGCCAACTAAGTCAAAGTCAAAACAGAACTGAATAAGAAAATGAGATGAGAATTCAGCATATCTACATTCAAACAGAAGATGTCTTTGACAAGAGCCTGTGTTAATGAACTGAGGGAAATTTGGTATGAGCCCATGAGACTTTTCCTTTTGAATTCCAAATCAGTTACATGGAGCTATGTACTAGAATAAGAAGTCTTCCACATAAAGCAAGCATTGACATAAAGAGTTTGGTTCCTGATGTTATAAAGAAAATTCTGAACCCCAATAAGGGTACAGTAAATGAACAATTTTAGGATGAGTGAAGCAGTTAATACATTTAATATTCTCCTGCAGAAGTAGGTATATAAATGTCATATGAGTTAACAAACATACAGAAAGGAGAACAAGCTTTTATACTCTAGGGTTAGTCCTACTTTTCCCTTAAGAAGTCTACATGGTAAACTACTAGAAACAATTCACACCTTTAGCAAAGTGGCAGGATACAAAATAAATCCACATAAATCATCAGCATTTTTATATATTACCAATAAAGTTCAGCAGCAAGAGATACAAAAAGAAATTCCATTCAAAATAACTGTTGATAGTATAAAATATTTGGGAATTTATCTGCCAAGGGATAGTCAGGAACTATATGAACTAAATTAC
>JAJPUD010013299.1:0-45000 GCA_023553655.1 Myrmecobius fasciatus
AGGTTCACAGAGGACCCATTGACTCCACCTCCAAGTCAGAGAATTCAGCAATGAGATGCATATCAGAGTACCCACAATAGGTGCATATTGGAACACCCATTGACTCCACCCCTAAGTCCAAGAATTCAACAATGAGATACATATCAGAGCACCCACAATAGATGCATATTGGAGCATATAGGTGCATGGTGGAGCACCCATCGTCTCCACCCCTAAATCAGAGAATTCAATAATGAAGGGCATTTCAGAGCACCCCTCAACTCCATCTCCAAGACCATGCCTCAGTTTATCAATGACATGAAACACCTGATCTCTCAAACTTTTTCCTATAAATTTATTTTCTTGCTCCTGGTCCTTTTGGATCTTAGCCATTATTAGCATAATAAATCTTTACTCCTTAACTTGGAGTCAAATTGAGTTTGAGAATTCTTTCATCACAAGTGCAACATTGACCCAGGCACCCTAATATTGTTGGGGTGTCTTATTCATCAAAACATGAAGATGGGGTTTGAGGCCAAAAGGAAGGAGAGACCCTGGTGAAAAGTGGGGATCCCAAGGCATATTGGATAGCGGCAGGGACAGCAAAACCCTGGGCATCCCGAGATGGATGGACATAGATAGAATCTGTACTGTTGGAGGTCTCACCCCAACCCCCCCCAACCTTGTTCTTTCCAAAAAATTCATGGACTCTCAGATTTGGAAAAAGGCTTGAGAATCCCCTCGGTCACTCAACCAACAAGTGATAATCTAGCCTTTGCTAGAAGCCCTCCAATGAAGAGCAACTTATTACCTCCTTTAACTTCTCTGGGTCTCAGTTTCCTCATTTGTCAAATGAAGCAAATGAACCCAATGACCTACTACTATGATGGACATTTGAAGGCTAATCAGGGGTTTCAAAGGAGCAAAGTATAACCCCGAGGTCATCATTTACTCTAAAAGAATGAATGGGGTTTCCATGGCATGGGCAGTTCTGGAAAAAGGAAGGAAGGAAGGAAGGAAGGAAGGAAGGAAGGAAGGAAGGAAGGAAGGAAGGAAGGAAGGAAGGAAGGAAGGAAGGAAGGAAAGAGAGAGGGAGGGAAGGAGAGGGAAAGAAGAAGGGAGGGAGGGAGAGGAGGGAAGGAAGAAGGGAGGGAGGAAGAAAGTTTATGGCAAAAGCACAGCAGAATTGTGTGACCATCTGAAGAGATTATAGAGAAAGGGAGAGGATTTGTGGTGAATGTCAATGAGAGTGAAGGGGAGGCCTCATGGGGGGGGTCTCCCAGGTTTGGAGACCAAGGTTTGGGTTCCTCACTTCTGTTACTCACATGCCTTACTCTTCCTTTCTCTGCACTTCAACTTTTGCTTCAGGAGAGCTTTGGTATAAGATTCACTCTAGGGCTCCTTCCAGTGCTAAATCTCTGATCTGATGATTATTCCTGATTTGGGGGGAGCTGGGGTGGGTGGAGGCTGCCACTACAAGCAGATAAAAAACTCCCATGAACAGAGGATGGGTATAACCTTGGCTTGAACTCCTCCAAATGAGCTCAGAGAAGCCAGTGTATCCAGAGCACATTGGTCTGTCTATCTGTTGGTCTGTGACTCACCTTCCAGTGATAAGCCTCTCCAAATTGTACTAGACTGGTCCAGGACCTTCCAGCATGGTAGGTAATACTTACAGAAAATTTACTCCATTAGTATCACCTTTGAGACATCAGGATCCCCTCCACTTCAGGATAAGGCACTGGAGGATGCAGTTGGCATATCATTCTGACCAAGAACTGTTCCCTAATTGGCAAGTAATCAAAGGATAGAAATAAACAGTTTTAATAGAATTAAAAACTATAAATAACCATGTGAGAGACTGTCTCAAGTCACTAGTCATGAGGTTTTACTTCACACCAGCAAATTAACAAAAATGACAAAAGATGATGTTGCAGATAATGTGGGAAGACAAGCATGGTAATACATTGTTGGTGGAGCTGCACATTGGTCTGACTATTCAGGGAAACCATTTTGAGCTCTGCTAAGGAAAACAAAAAATAAAAAGCTGACTATGCTTGCCCTACTGCTAGACAGGAACTCCAAGGAACCCAAAAGAAAAATCGTAAACATATCAAAATCTGCAGAGCAGGACATTTTGGATTAGTGAAGAAGTGAAAGCAGAGTATTGGTCCATCAGTTTGGGAAGGTTTTCAAAAATGATGGGGACAAAAATACAATAGAATATTCATTTAACATGAGAGAGAGAGAGGTATATATTTTCTATTATTACTGCAGTGTTGTAAAGTATATTAAAAATTCAGAGAGGCAGAGAACTTTTTTTGAACTGAGGCAAAATAAGGTTAAAAACCATCATGGAAAAAATGTACATAATTATTGTTTCTTTACAAAAAAATACAATAAAACTGTATCCTGGGCAATTAACATTCCTGAACTAAACCCCAAGGGATAGTTTAGAAAACTCCCCTCCTTCCATTCCCCAAAGGGTGGGGTTCAACAGGTGTGAATATTGCTTATTTTGGCAGACATAAGAATCGTATTGGTTATTTTTTCTGGATTTCTTTCCTTTTAAAATCTTTGTTGCTTAGAACAGCTTGTTGAATGAAGGAGACGGAAGGAATATATTTCGAAGTAATTGGGATAAAAATTAAAATATGAATTTTGGAAACTTTAATTTTTTTAATATTGGATTATAACCTAGCATTTCCCAGGAGAACCAGGCTGACCAAACAAACAGAGCCATGATCAGCCCGGGGACCGGGCCAGAAAGCACATTTTCCATTGTCCCTGGTTCTGTCCCTCTTCCTCTTAGAAGCTGGAAACCATAAGTCCCTACACCCCTCCAGTCTCACTCCCAGCTCTATGATTCTCTTCCTCCGCCCTGACAAATTCCATCTGGCTTTGACACAGTGGACACCTCCTGACAAAAACCCCAATAAAGCTCCTTACAAAGATCCACCCATTTCTCAGTCATGACCAGGAAGGAACCAAGTACTCGATACCCTTTTCCAGGGCCCTGCCATGACTATATTTAACAACAACCAGCACTGCGAGACCCTCAGACCGAGAAGAGCAGGGCGTTCTGTCTGGACCCTATGTCCTTAAGGCTGGAAGCCCGAGCACCTGTAGCTGGCAGAACGCCAGCTAAGAAAGAACGAGAGAAGTCCCAGAAGGCATCTGGTGGCAAAAGCTGCCTCAGGCCCCCCAACCCAGTCTGGGAAGATCATCAATGTAAGCAATTAAAGTGGGAGATGAAGACAAGCTTTAACCCACCCCTTTGACCATGGAAAGGAGAGTGCTCTCTCCTTCCTGGTGAAGGGGTATACAAGGCAGGCAGAAGCAGCCTTGGGGGAGACCCCTCAGACACGTTCCACAGTTTGCCAAGTGGAAGAAACACTGGACTTTCCACTGACCCACTGATCTAAGCTGGAAGTCTCCCCTCCAGACTTCTGCCATTTGTGCTGAGCAACTGGAGGGCCGGGCGCAGAGTGGGCACTTGGGAAATGTTCGTTGGCTGGCTGGCCATCTTTCCCTTGCTCACCTTGCCCGGGCAGAGGAGCTGAATGCCCAGGACAGCATGGCACCCAAGCCAGCCTGATGCTGCTGGCTCTTTAAGAGCCCTGGCCCATGCCCCAGGATTAAGCCACCGAGAGTCTGGTTTCATGGCTTTGTTGACCAAGACAAGGGCCAGGAGCGCTTAAGAGGATTATGCCCATTCCCACAGGTGGGGCCCCAGGTTGGCAGTTTCACCTTTGAGAAGTGGCCCTCCCTGCTGTTTTCCTCTGGTGGAAGAGACCTTCCATCACCTGTTCCGAGCCGTTCCCAGGCCGGAGCAAGAGGAGAGGAAAAGGATCTCACTCAGGTGCGAGGCCCAGGATGGGTTTGGGAACCAGATTTGGGCAACTAGAGCTCCCAGGTCCTTGAGCACCCAGCCCCAAGTGGGTGGAGAAGAAGGGGAGCCAGGAAGCTTGTTGTTTTAACCCTGGAGAACGGCATCCTTGGAGCTCCCTGGGATGAAGCTCTTGGGGCGTTCCTCACTGTGCTTCCCACGGTGAAAGAGGAGCCCAGGGAGAGGGAGGGGAAAGGAGACCATGGTGGAGGGGAGCACAGGAGGATCTGGAGCCTGGAGAACCCAGGGAGAAACAGGACAATTGAGGGAGATGGAGGCAAAAGGGCAGCTCCGAGTTCAAAATCTGCTGAACTCCTTGCTACCTCTGGGACTCTGTAGTGACTTCATTTCCCCAGATCTCAGTTTCCTTTCTTTGAAGTGATAGGTTGGAGTAGCATATCACCCTGAGTCAGGGAATCAGGGCTCAAGATCTGCCTTGGACTTTTATTCACCTCTGAGACCTCAAGAACAAGAGTGAATGTCTCATATCTCAGGGGCTTCCACTTGTAAAATGGCGTGTAAGGTCCCTTCCAGGCTCGCTCAGGGCCCCTGCTTCTTTCTGAATGGAGTGTGTAACTTAGAGTTCTGAGACGTTCACAATGTCAGAAGGGAATTGGGGGGGGGGGCTCCCTTAGCGTGTACTGCCCCCTTCCCCTGGGGAAGGTCCCTGCTGGGTATTCTGAGGAAATGGGGGAGGGAGCCTATCATAATAGAACCCAGAAACCCCTGCAGGCTGCAAATTAAAGTGATGGGATGCAATGTGAGCAGAGTTTTCTTGGATTTTTATTTTGTCCAATATTTCCCAACTCCATTTCATCTGGTGTGGCAGCTGGCACAGAGGCAGAATGTGGCCCTCAGGCGCTGGCTGACACCCTGATCCAGGACAACAGCTTTGTTTTTAGAGCTCCTGGTGCAGCTTGTCTGACCTGTACATCTCAGCCCACACTAAAGACGGTGACAGAGCTTGCTCCTAACCTCCCAGCCTTCCAGCCTCCAGCCTCCTAGCCTTTAGACTCCCAGCCTCCCAGCTTTCCAGCCTCTCAGCCTCTCAGCCTCTAGACTCTCCAGCTTTCCAGCCTCCAGTCTTCTAGCCTCCAACCTCCAGCCTCTCAGCCTTCCATGCTCCAGCCTCTAGCCTCCAGTGTCCTAAAGCAAGCACTGCTACACTGAAGGCTCCAAAAGACCTTGGAGCTCACCTGTGCTTCTTCACTTTACAGAAAAAGAATCTGAGGTCCACAGAGATGAGGAGACTTGCTCAGAATCACAAAACTAATCTGTAAAAGGAGCCCAGATTTCAGCCCCGATCTTTTGGCATCCTGACTCTACCCACAACCCCAAGGGCCTGTTCAAAGGGGGAAAAGAGGAGGAGCATCTATGTCTGGCAGAACCTACAACTGCCATCTGCCTGGAGCCTTGGCAAGGAGCTGGGCCTCCTGGATGTAGGATGGAGAGGGCAGGGAAGGGCAGAGGAGTGTCCCTCTGTCTGTCTTGCCCTTGGATCACCCCCCTGGTCCCACCTGGCATGGGGCAGAGACTCATAGGGTAGATGGTCACTTTGCAGACTCACTCCACTTAGTTCCTTGTCTAAAGAATACCTGTCACCAGCCAGACCCATCAGGGCACTGGACTAACACTCAGGAGACCCAGGTTCAAGACCTTGGCCTTCTCAAGCTAAGGTCTTTCCCAGATCTCCACTTGCCTGAGACGACCTGCTAGTCATTGATTAAGGTTGGGGGAGAACTTTACTAAAAGCCTACGTATAAGGAACTGGGATTCGAACCCGGGCCGTTAGACTCAATGTCACCATTTTCCATTGTCCTACATGGCCTCCCCAGGGACCCATGGGTCCTTCCAGCTTTAAAATCAGACCTCCATGAGGTCCTTTCTGTCTGGCACAGCCCAGCTGCTGGTGGAAGGCGGGATCCTGGGTAACCTGGCATCTTGGCAATCAGAACATTGGCAAGGGCGAAAGTGAATGTCTCCTTGCGGGCCGTGCGAAGTCGGTGATCCTCTGGGAAATCCAGCTCAAGACGTCCAGACGCTGGTCGGTGTTGTTGGGCTGGAACTCAGGGGAGTTGGGTGGCCACCTGTTTGCTGTGGAGAGGTCTGTGTCTTCCAAAAGCAGCTCCACTTCAAGACTTTCGGATTCCTTGGTCAGTGCCAGGTCCTAGAAGGAGCCATGGCACAGCAGCTGCTGACAAAAACTCCTGAGCCTTGGCGTGAATCTCCTTATCAATGTGGACATCCCTGGAAAGTCATGTTCAGTGTCTGGGAGGCTCCAAAGGAAAGTGTGGAAGAGCAGAGGGTTTAGACTGACGACCGTACTGAAAGTCTGCAGAACCATTATACCAACCTCATTGGCGTAGGGCTCTAAAACCTGGACAGTACAGCGCCAGCCCAGGAAACTCAGTCATTTCCACTTGAATTGTCTTAGGAAGATCCTGAAGATCCCCTGGCAAAAGGCAGAGGGCACTGAGCTCCTTTCTTGAACTACCCTGCCAAGCATTCCAACCCTACTGCAGAGGGCACAAGTCCAATGGGCTGGCCACATGGTGCGAACGCCAAATGGAGAACATGGCAAGCACTCACAGGGTGGTCAAAAAATGTGATGCAAGAACACTCTCAAGGTCTCTCTTAACTTTAGAACTGATTGCATGACATGGGAGACACTGGCACAGGACCGCCTGGCGTGGCGTGTCCTCGTCAGAGAAGGTGCTGGGCTCTGGGAGCAAAGGAGACTTAAATTAGCTCAGAAGAAACATGAGATGTTCAAAATTAGAGCATTCACCCCAAATGTTCATAGGGACTCTTTGTGTCCCACCTGTGGCAGAGCATTATGAGGTCTTATTGGTCTGATCAGCCCCACTCAGACACACTGGAAATGGACTCTAATATATGATGCCTTTTGGTCTTCTTCTAGAATGAAGGGTAACAAGTCAGTATAGATCCCCATAAAAAAGTCATTTTCATTGCTTAATAGTAAAATCTGCCTTTTTTCTCCCAATTTCCCTTTTCTTTATATTATTAAAACACAGGAAGTGATGGGTAGGGCGCCCATCATTTGGACTTCCATCTTCCAGGTTCCATTGCTCTTCTGTTTTCTTTTTATTCTTTTTATTTATTTATTTTTCTGCTGAGGCAATTAGGGTTAAGTGACTTGCCCAGGGTCATTCAGCTAGGAAGTGTTAAGTGTCTGAGACCAGATTTGAACTCAGGTTCTCCTGACTTCAGGGCTGGTGCTCTATCCACTGCACCACCTAGTTGTCCCTCCGTCGCTCTTCTAATAAAAGAATGCTTTCAAAGGAAGAGATATTCAGAATCTCTGGAACTCCAAATTGCAGCAGAGATCCCCAGAGTTCCTAGCCAGATTTCTCTTTTAAAAATATTTTTTTCCAGTCTCAGACATTTCATACTTCATACTTGTATGACCCTGGGCAAGTCATTTAACTCCCAATTGTCTCAGCAAGGAAAAAAAATACTTTTTTCCAATCACATACAAAAACAATCCTCAAACTTTGCTTTCAAAAACAAATTCAGGGTTCTTCATTCTCTGCCTCCTCCTTCCCTTCCCCCTCTTTGAGACAAGAAATTTGATAAAGATTCTAGAGGTGCAGTCATGCAAAACCTATTTCCATAACAGTCGTGCTGGGGGGAAAAACACAAGCCAAACAAAACAAAACAAAATGAGAAAAATAAAAAAGTAAAGGAAAAATCTGCTTCCATCTGCATCCAGCAGCCTCTCTGGAGGCAGATGATATTTTTCTTCGCTAATCCTTAGAAATTGTATCGCTGAGAAGAGCTAGGTCATTCACATTCAATCAACAGAATTTCTAATGAAACTGAAGCTCAGCTGAGTGGCTAAAACACAATAAGAGTTTAATAAATGTTTACTTAATTGTTTGAATTGAACTTTTGATTTATTAGATGACAATCAATGGGACCAAACCTATAAAATCACAAGGGCTATGACTAAGCTGCTTACCTAATCTAGAGACAGGAAGACTAGTGGGTGAACTTTAAAGAGGTGAACTGAGAATAAAGAACAGGATACTCAGGGAATATGGCACCCACAAAAAATAGCCTCGATATGTACATTAAAAAGGTTTGCTAATTAGAGTTAGCATGCATGCAAATGTCATTTCATTTGTTCTTCACAATGACTGTGGGGAGACAGTGCATCCCCACATCCCCATTCAGCAGACTGAGGTGACATTAAAGCATCTGGAGACAAGATTCCAGCTAGATCTTCCACAGTGCCACCTAGTGGGCTCAACAAAGTTTAGATGCAGACAAGTTGAGAGATCCACAAGAGATCTTCCATAAGAAGAACAAGGATCTGGTGGGGGCTGAGTAATTTATTTACTCATTCATTCATTTATTTATTTGTCTGTTTATTTATTAGGATGACATTGGGGGCAGAAGAAATATTAGACATGGAGACAGAAAAAGTGCCCTTGTCATTATTTAGCCATGTGACCATGTGCAAACATTCACTTCTTTAGTCTCAGTTTGTTCATTTATAAAATGGGACAATAATCCATCTGCTGCCTCTTTCACAGTGAGAACGGTTAAAAAAATGTGCTATCTCCAGGTGGGTTTCTGCTAATGATACCTCCATATCTATGCTCTGCCTTCACACATTTCTTGGTGCCATTTGGCTGGTTAGGTGGGTCATGAGTTTGACCCAAAGTCTTCTGACCAAAAAGGACAATTGTCCCATTCTAGCTCATCTTCCTTGATTTGATTAAATCATCCCAAGGCAGCTGTTGTCTTAGAGAAGATCAGGGTCTATCTGGTGTCTCATTTACCAAGGCAATTTGAGTGAAGGCATAAGGAGTTGGTTTGTCTAAGGAACCCCAGGAGTTTACAGACCATACTGGAGATCACTGAGACACCTAAAATGTCCCTGGATCGAAAGCAGCTTCTCAGGACCCTTTAGATCAGACTAATCCAATACAATGAGCACCTGTTAAATGCCAGGAAATGTTCTAGGGGCTAGAGATAGGACAAAAATAAAATAATCTCTGGTCTCCGAAAGCTTACATTCTACTGGGGAGGGGGAATAAAAAATTAAAGAGGATGCTGGTTCTCTGGTTCCAAGTCACCTAACTGGAGGAACATACTCATCTATGTTCCTCACCAGGACTAAGACAATTGGATCCACCTTCAAAGAGCTTATAGTGTTTGGAGACCAAGTAGACTTTCTGGGGCTGCATCCTACACAAAAAGATCCAAGGCTATTTTCTTCTAGGACCAAAATCCCAGGGCTACCACGGAACAGATCATCCTTCAAAAATTAGTCCCACCATTTGGGAGAATGTTTCAGAGTTCTAATCTGTTGAACAATCACTGGCAAACACCTTCCAGCACAGGATACTAGAGGCGTTTCCAAGGATATCACCTCCTTGTACATTATCCTTGACTCACACCAGGCAAGGTCTCCTGGAAGGATCAATGGAGCTGGCCTGGATTTTCAAACTTCACTGTAGAACCCCTGCCTGAAGAGGACTTTACAAGAGTCATTCTATTGATTACCAAACTTATGCCCTTGAAGAGCCAAAAAGAGATTCAAAAGGAAAGATTTCAAGGCAACAAAATCAAAGTTCAGCCAGGAGCAACAGAGATTTTACATAATCACAGAACTTAGAACTGAGTCATCATCTGTTCCCACCCCTTCATTTTCCAGGTGAGATAGGTGACGCCCCAAACTGGGAAAGCTTTCTTCATCAGTCTGACACTGTCAGAGCTGAAGCCTTAACTTTGGCTTCCCAGATCTCAGGGTCACAGGCTCCAGTCATTTTAGTTCTTTATTCCAGCCAAGACTCCTCAGAAAGATGCTTGGAGATCATCTAGTCTGACCCCACTGGACTCCATGGTTGTGCAGGGAGGACCCCAAAGCCGAGAAAGAGATGAGACAAAAGTGACACAGGCTGGGATAGTTGGGATACAAACCCAGACCTTTCATTCCTCATGAGTGCATAAGTGAATCACAAGCAGCTAAATGGGCAGTCTAAGCACAGAGATGCTATAGACCAGGGACCATGATCTATAGCAGAGCCTTCACGGTTCTCCACAAGGGTTCTCCACAGACTGATCCAGTTTTGTGAAAAGACCCAGGACTATTCTAGGAAAATACCTCAGTGCCCACTGATGACAACATCCTCATCTTATAGTGGGGGAAACTAATAAGAAAATAGCTAGAACTATCTGATTTTTCTTGTGCAGCAAGATAACTATATAACTATGTATCTATATATTGGATTTATCATATATTTTAACATATTTAACATATATTGGACTACCTGCCATCTAGGGGAGGGGGTGGGGGAAGAAAGGAAAATTTGGAACAGAAAGTTTTACAAGGGTCAATGTTGAAAAATTACCCATGTTTTGTAAATAAAAAGCTTTAATAAAAAAAAAGGAAAAAATTAGCTAGAACTTAGGCAGTAAATGAAGATTTCCAAAGCTCTTTGCGTGTGCCCTCTCATTTGACCCTCACAAGAACTCTGTGATATATGTGCCATTGTTATCCCCATTATACAGATGAGACTAGTAGGCAGTCAGAGATTTGCATGGGGAGTGGACTCAGATTCAGGGAGACTCTGTCTCTGCCCACTCTGCCTCTATATAATTAATCTCATCAAAGGTTTTTTTGTGATTTACTCGGCCAAGCATTGAGCTGGTATCCACTCTATGCATACAAAGAGCAAACGATGTCCCTGCCCACAATGAGCTTGCCATCTAGAAGGGTACACATGAACTTCATAGTTACTTAAACAAGTCAAAATGTGACCTTCCTATAGGAGAAGTTAGCCAGTAATGCCGGGGGAAAGCAGAATCAGCCCTAGCTGACAACTACCATGGAAAACTTCTAGGGGAAGATGAAGAATCCAGCATGAAGATGGGAGTTGGGGGAAAAGATCTGTCATACTCATGGGAAGCAACATGGGCAAACTGACAGAGGCAGGACAAGGAAGGCTGATTTTAGGTTTCTGGGAAGAGCTCCCTTACTCTGGCCAGCCCAGCCAGCCAGCCTTCTCCCAGATCACCTTGCAGTCATGGCACTGACCATTGCATCCCACTCCTCCATCCACTTCTGGCTCTGAGCCCTGTAATCTAGCCCACATCTCCATGATAATTCCAGAAGCCAGAGCAGGATATTCCTCTCTGATTCTTTTCACCATTCCCATTACTTCCCAGGCATCCCAGAAGACCTCGTTCCCTGACCACCCTTCTCCCCCATTAAATTATAAGCTTCTTGATTGTAGGGACTGTATTCATCTTTGCATTTGTACCTTGCAGTGACTGAGGAATACTAAGTTCTCAAAAAATGCTGCTTTCAGTTACTTATTTATTCACTCATTCATTTGTATAAGTGGAATATAATAATTTGTGAATGAAAGAAATTGATTCTAAATTGAGTCTGGGGCATGGGGTGGAGTCATGGTCCAGAAGATATCGAGTCCCATAATAATGAGGCTGGATTTTTTTCCTATAGACTGGGGCACCATAGAAGGCATTTGAATAGGGGAGCAACAAGACTAGTCCTAGTCTTTAGGAAGACTGCTCAAAGAGCAATCAATCAGAAGGATGGAAGGGGAAGATGATCCAGGGAAGCCGCTTAGAGGCTATTGCCATTTTCTCAAGGAGACCCGATAAAGAGTTAAGTGCAAGCTTAAAACAACCTGAAAATTATAATCTTATGAGCCAACTTTACTTAGGTGGGGATGCCTGGAAGAGAATACAATTTAGTGTTTCTATCATTGCTTAAAGAGAAAAGTGGGAAGCAGGCAAACACTGTGTGGGTGGAGTGATAGAAACTGGGCACAGATGTGTCCGGGTCCATCACGGTAATCCGACCCAAATGACGTCTCTAATTTTAATTGCATTCCTAGTAAGGGATGGGTTCTGGCACAAGAGGCGACTGTCTTGTGGTTTCGGGTAACCCTAACCCAAAGTTGCTAAATGCCCTAGTTAAGTTCATGCCTTCCCTGACCTTTTTACGGCTATTATCTGTCAATCTGAACACAAAGGCTGTCTTCAGCCTTGATGAAAATCAAAAGAAGTCATTGGTTTCAGAGAAATCCATCCAAACTCCGGCCCTGTCTGTCCTGGACCGACACTGGGCTTTTAGAGAAGCTGGTGCCTTTATGCCTGGTTTTCAGTAGCTTGGAAGATATTCCCCCACCTCTGCTTACCAAAGATTAAAATCCTAACCTAGATATTCACCATCCTGGAGGAGGAGACGGTATATCGACCAAGAGGTTGGTTTATCAAGTTCTATCAAAGTTAGAGGGGATCTAGAGACCATCTCAACAGTGGATACGTACAAAGAGAGTCAAGACAAGTTAATCTCTGGGTAGCGAGAACCACGTAAGCTCTGGGACATCCTTATTCAGACTCCCACTCTCACAGATGAGTTCTATCAAGACGAAAGCCAAGTACAGTTCTTTCACCTGGTGTTTTTGAGCTGTGAATCATTTAGTCAGCCAGCTTTAAGTAGGTTATAGAAGGAGATGTTTATTAAGGTGATACAGTGAGAACAGGTGATATAAAACATATATCCTCCAAGAAAAGTCCTGTAAGTGACTCTCCAGTTGTGATGGGAAGGGGAGCAAGCAGAGCAACTTTGGGGGAGCCGGATATTTGGGTGGCTTTCCTTGGACATCCACTGTTTTGAGTTTGGGATGCTTGTTACTGCTTCCGTGTGAATGATCCTTTCCTAAGAACAGAAGGGGATTGCAAGAGACTACCAGGTTCTTAATGTACTGAGCAAAGGGCACAGAAGAGAACTAAACTTTGCTGGTCCTGACTGAGCTCCTTGTCCATGGTAGTGACAGGAGCTAAGACCCCGCAAGCAGGCCGTGCCCAAGCTTGGCGTAACAACAATCCTTTGCACTCATTCTCTGACAAAGTCAGATCCTTACTGGATTGCTCTGACCAGCCCCAGGTGTTCTTGAGCTTGGCCAAGATGGAACAAATACCCACGTTCCAGTCAGGAAGCCTTGCTACGAATCAAACTCATCACATCTGCACTGTTCCCCTTCATTGTCACAATCAGAGCTCCCTGCACAACCAGTGGGGTTAAGTTTGGAGATCTACTCACACTGCCTCGGATCCCCCCTCTGGGGACGGGGTCCCAGGACATTATGTAGACCCTCTCCTTGCTCACTTTGAACTTACACTTCTGTCTGCTTCCTTTCGGACTCTCCCGGCTCTGGCCTTTTCTGTTTGGCTCTGGTCCTCCACGGACTGGAGGCCATTCCGCCTGGTTGAGGGAAGCACACTGAGTCTCCAAAATTAAATATAGCCGAAAGGGAATGTGATCCCTGGGACATTTACCCTTGATCACTCAATCAATTAGCATTTATTGGGCTTACTGTGTGCCGGGCACTGGGATACAACAGTGGAGAGACCCCATCTCCGGGAGAGAGGTAGGGGAAATTTGGGTTTTGAGCCTAGCTTCCTGGGGAGAAGAGACGCCCTTCCCAGGGAGTATGAGTAATTCAGACAACACAGACCCAGGGGGTGAACAGGTGATTTCAGCCCATCCCAGATACTTTCTCTTCTGTGCTGTTCTTTCCTCAGGTCCAACTCTCCATGACCCCATTTGGGGTTTTCTTGGCAAAGATACCAGAGTGGTTTGCCATTGCCTTCTACTCCGTTTTACAGACAAGGAAACTGAGGCAAACAGGGTAAAGTGGCTTGTCCAAGATCAGTTGGTTAGTAAATGTCTGAGGTTAGGTTTGAACTCGGGTCCTCCTGACTCCGGGTCTAGCACTCTATCCACTGAACCAGGCAGCTGCCCGGACTTTCTCCTCTCAGGCCAGTCCAAACCACAAGGTAGCACTGTGAGCTTGGAGGACTGTGTAGTCTCGCAGGAGCACTAAAGCCAAATTTACCCAAGAGGGGAAGAATATTTGTTTTCTTTTTAGTGGCCTTTTGGGAGAGCTCTATCATTGTGTGGCCTTCTTGAGAAATGAAATAGTCACTGGCCTGTGTCCAAAGAATATAATGAACTGTTTGCTTGCCAGGATGGCAGATCGGGGGGGAGACCGGGCAGGAATAACCAAGCTGGGCAGAAGGGAAGGAGCTAGGCAACTCAGCTTGGGAGGAGCACCCCAAAAGAAGCTCAGGGGCCAGTCCTTTCTCAGAGAAGGTTGACCATACGCACCCGCCTCCCAGGAGACCCAAGGGCTCTCTCCATTGGCTCACACCCCCTCCCACAGGTTGCTGACTCTGTCCAGTCCTGATAATCTCTCCCTAACACTGGACACACGTTGATTTCCTTCTCTGAAAAAGAAGCTTTGAGTCTTATTTTTTCCTTTTTGGTTAGTAGTAAGATTTCATCAGTGTGGGAAGCATGTGCCCTCACCCCAATATATACTGCCCCCGCCAACAGCTCCCAGATGAACAACTCATCTGCCACTTACTGGGGCACAGACCGTGAGATGATTCACCCAGGATCACCTAGCTAGTTTGGAGCACAGAACAGAATTAAACCAAGACTCTGGGCTGTTAAGGATCAGACCAAAGGAGATAAGGTCGATAAGAGAGCTTTGAGAATTCTGGGAGTGCGGCTGGAGAAGGGAGGAGGGGATGGGAGGTCCCTCAGCCCCTGGTTTTTAGCCTCTTCTTGGGGAGCTGGCCCTCCATGAAACTTCCCACAAGTTCTCGGGTTCCCCTCCCAGCTCCCCTCAATGTGTGGTAGTTGGCTGAAGGCTCCTGAGGGCAGGAAGAACTTGCATTTGCTCCCCAGCACTGGCAGGGCACCTGACCCGCCAAGGAGGCACTTCAGAGGCACTCCTTAGCATTTCATCTCTTCCATCAGAACAGAAGCACTGGGAGGGCAGGGAAGGCTTCCCTGACACATCTGTACCCACAATGCCCAGCACACAAAAGGTGCATTGCCCTCCTGGAGCCCACGGTCCCAGCCCTTAAAGACCATGGCCTGGTTGGAAATCAGCTCCATCTCGCCCAGTGGGGTGCTGAGAGAGCAGGCTGCCCCAGGGGATCCACAATGGCACCCAAGCTCTCCCACCAGAAATCTCAGCTCTTCCCCAGCTCATCATTCAAGGAATCCTCTTCGACCAAGGACCCATCGCCATTCCCCCAGAAACCTACTCCTTCCAGGCTTGGCTGGGGGGGGCTCCCCTGGTTAGAGTCTCCACCCATCCACACGCCACCTGGCACTTACTATTATAAACCCCTTCACTGGAAAGCTACCCCATCCCTTTGGTCTCCCTTCTCATACTGGAAGCATCCTCTGCAGGTCCCAGGGAAGGCTGCTTTTTGCTCCAACACCTTCTCAGTTCCTATTAGTCAGACTAATCTCCTTGAGGTCCAGGATTCCCTTTCTTCCTGACAAAGTTTGAATTTCCAAGATTTGGTAAGCATTTAATAAGTGCTAATTGACTTGGCTGACTTGACAATGAGTGGATGTTGTTTTCCCTATGGAATTATGGGGAACAGCTTTTCAGGATGTTTCATATTCCTTTCAGAATGCACCGTTCCTGGCACACAGTAGGTGCTTAATAAATGCTCGCTCCTGTTTTCTCTCTCAGAAATGTGAACATTTTGCTTGTGTAGGATCAGTGGCTCTCAAATATTTCTGTCCTGTGATGTCCTGCTGATAATACCCCGCCGGCACATAATAAACAGGTGCTTAATACTTGCTTATTGATAGTCGTAGGATCGTAGCGAGCATAGTACTTGATACATAGTACTCTAATGTTTATGAAACATGATACTTACATCATTTGATCCTCAAAGAAATCCTGGGAGGTGAGTGCTGTTATAATCCCCATTTTACATTTGAGGAAACTGAGGCAGGCAGGATGAAGTGACTTGGCCCAAAGACACACAGCTAGAGAGTATCTGGTGAAATCTGAAGCAAAGCCTTCTAAACTTCAGGTTAAGAAAGTCTTGAGATCTGGCAGAACTGGCAAGAACTCTGAATGTGTCTCCCCAGTAGTTACTCCTCTGCTCTAAGACATCACTGGTCTCCACAGCCTAACAGATAAAGTACAAACTCCCCACCTGGAACCTAAGGCTCTCTCCAGTCTGGACTCTACCTCCCTTCACAGCCTTATTTCATTCAATTCTTGTTCATGAACTCTGTGTTTCATTGGGACTGCCATCTGGTACCCTCTGTGATCTAGGGTTCTCTCTCTCTCTGTGTCTCTTTCTGACTGTCTCTCTCTGTGTCTCTGTCTCTGTTTCTGTCTCTGTCTCTGTGTCTTTGTCTCTGTTTCTCTGTCTCTGCCTGTCTCTTTCTATCCCCTCCCTTTCTCCCTCTGCATAGAAATGAAACCAAAATGGAACACTGCCAGCAGAATACCTAGGTAAGTAAATGCTGCCCACCAATGACAGCTAGCTGAGGTGAAATGAACTACCTTGAGGCACCATGGGCTCCTTCTGATTGGGAGCCAGGGCTGTCTGTTCCCTCAGAGGAGGTGCTACAGAAAGGAGTCTCCCTCAGGTGGAGGTGGGTCTATGTGCTTCTAAGCCTCTCCAGCTGAGGCGCCAAGATTCCACCTCCCCCCACCAGGTGGCACTGATGTACCCGACTTTGCCAGGCTTCATTCTGGAGTCTCACCTGGCTCTGATCTCCCTCATTTACTCAGGAGGGAGGCAGGAGGCATGGAGCCCTGGCAGTGGATGGGCCACAGAATAATACACAGAGAAGCTTCCCAAGTTGAGCAAACTTCCTCCATACAAAGTTCATGTTGTCCTGCCTACCATCATGGCCAGAATAATCCGCCCGACCTATTTCCTTTATTCTGTTTCCTTGTTCCCCAATCTATGAGGACTTCCACTAGTCCAGCAGGTACATTTCAGAGCCCTCTACAACCAGATATAGCTCCCACTCTTCCCAGGCAGATGCCCTCCATCCTAGCCAAGCCAGTTTCTTCTCCATGTTCCCTCTTGTCTTGGCTTCTGCTTATGCCTTGGATCCTATCTGGACCTGCTGCCCAAATGGGCCAACACTCAAGGCTTGTAGGCCCATGGTACCAGACGACTCGGAGCTAGAGGGGTCCATAATGAACCCTGAGCACAGCCCCCTGAAGGAAACTGAGGAATCCCAGAGAGATGGAGTGACTTTCTGTTGTGTCAGTTAACTTCAACTTCAAGGTTCTCGATACTTTCATTGAAAGGTTCTTCTCAGCCCCTCCTAGAAACCTCCCCTGAGAATTCTAGCAGAAGCTGTCTTCCCCCATCCTAACAGCTCAAAGCATGTATCTGTATGACAGGGAGGAGGACTGGACATGAACTTGACTGATAACAGGGAACTCCCAAATGAGAAGACTTTCTCTACCAAGGAAAAATGGCACCTGCTCAGCAGCTCACAGTCAGGGACTTAAGTGCTTTATTGGGATCACAAGCCAATACACATCAACAATAAGATATGGTGAGGACCTCACTCAGGGTAACTCTGGGTCACTCAAGATCATGCTGGGTCATTCAGGGTCACAAGCCAATATAGCTCAACCATAAGATGTGGTAAGAGCCTCCCCGGCTCCAAGGCCAGCACTTGATTCCTTACACCCATTCCCTCTTGTCGGCCTCATATATCACATGTCCATATTTCTAGGGCTTGGGGCATCCTCGGTGCAAGAAAGCTAAGAAAGCAAACCATAACCTATGATCTTAGAGTTTCCTAAACCTCAAGGAGGGTAGTCAACTTTCCAAGTTTCCCAAAATTAATTAAGCTCAGAGCTGTGATCGTAACCTGGGACTGAGTCGAGTGTTCTAGTCACCCCACCATGTTGTCTCTTGTGGCATCTATGCTGGCATTTTGCTGCATTAAATTGAGCATCTTCTGGCCAGTTCCTTTGGATTTCTGGCTCACTGTTGATAGGAAACTGTTTCTTATATGAGAGTCTTATCTCCTCAAAGATCATCAGCTCCATGAGGATAGACACTGTATCATCCATTTTCTCTTGTGTCAATCAATCTCTATGCTAGGGACCATGCTTAGTGCTGGGACTAAAGAAAAAAATGAAACAGACCCTGCCCTCATGGAGCTTACAATCATTAAGTATGAAGAAAATACCAGTAAGGTACCACATCTGCCCCAGATGTGCTGAAATGCCTTGGGCTCCAGGCAGTGGCAAGATGATGAAAAAAATGGAGAGGGGGAGATGAGAAATAGGAGTGATGGGAATAAGATGATGTTTTTTTTAAAAATCAGGGGAGAAAGATACCCATCTTTTCTGCAATGTAGGAAACTATGGAGTACATTATTTTACGTGCTGTCAGATTTCATGGATGTGTTGGCTAGGATTTGATAGACGGATTTTATTCTTTCCCACAAAAAGTTACTGTTAGGCAAAGAAGGCAGAAGAAGAGGAAGGGAAGTGGGGAAAAGGAAGGGAAAGGAGGAAAGTGAGGAGGTTGGAGAGACAGATGGAACTTTATCATTACACCTTTGAGTGCTTTGTTATCTCCCTCTCTTGGAAAACCTTAGGACCTAAGCATTTATTATCTTCTCCTCTGGGAACTGAATATTCAAGAAACATCCATGAGCTAGGGAAGGGGAAAAGACTAAAACTGACCAGAGTTGCAAGTCTATCACAAAAACAATTTGGGCAAAAAGTCTTTAATTTATGATCATAATTTGATTTGTTCATCAAAATCTCTGGTTGCAATTAGGAGCTTCCTGGGACCACAAAGTTCCTGAAGCCCTTCTGTCCCTTTCTTCCTTGGCAGGCCATCTAGGCCCCAGACCCCCAGGATATATCCTTCAGGAGCTCTCTTCATGGCTTTCAAACACAGGGTTGCTGTAAGATACTCCTCTGGCATTGTCCGGCTGATCAGAATAGAAAGTCTGATTCAGGGGGGGGCCAGGCTGGGTCATTGGCCACCAAGTTCTGCCATTTTCTATACTGGCTTTTAGATTGATATCCAAAACTCCTCTTGATGATCAGCCAGAGGGCTCGATTTTCAATAATGGCCTCCTGAAAAACAGAATGATAACAATAATGCTAATGTTCCTCTATTGCTTGAACATTTGCAAAACACTTTATAAATTTATTTTAAAATGCAGATGCTATAAAGCATTCATTTCATCTGCTCTTCTTTTTTGATACAATTCCGCTTTAATGTTTTGGTTGATGTGTAAATCAAAAGGTCTTACAAAGTAATGTTTTTCCATACATATAAATTATAGACAACTTTCAAATATCTGTGTCTGTATCTCAATGCACTTTGTGAACATCCTCTAAACACTTTTTAATTTCTTTGTAGTTTTTCATAATTCCCTAGTAACTTCCATCTCTCCATCCCTAGACAGTTTACATCTATGAATAAAAATTAATTTGAATATCAGAACAGTAGGATATCAAAGATGCAATTGCCAGTCAGTAATTGAATCCTGCCTTTAACATCTCTGAAATCTTTTTTCCCTGAGGCAATTGAGGTTAAGTGACTTGCCCAGGGTCACACAGGTAGGAAGTGTTAAGTGTCTGAGACCAGATTTAAACTCAAGTCCTCCTGATTTCAGGGCTGGTGCTCTATTCACTGTGCCACCTAGCTGCCCCTGTCCCTGAAACCTTAATCCACACATACAAGCAAAACTGTTATTGAAAACCCATTTGAGGTGGCAGAAGACAGATCCATCTGGAAATATTTCTTGTTTCAACATTGTCAGAAATAGCAGTAATTTTGCCAAATCACTGCTAGAATTTCTCTTGCCTTCTGTTAACTGGGCACTGACATATTGAGATCACTTGGCCTCTTTAAGAATCATTCTGGAACAAAGAAATAAGGGGGTATCCAGTGGTCCAGGTGAAATAGGGCTGCCATTTGATCAGTGCTGGTCAGCGCTCACCTGAGGATGATTGACTAGGGCTCCTGCCTACAGAATGAAAACTGAAGCAGGAACTTATTTATATACACCCTCCAGCATGCTCCATGTTCTTCTTGGGCGACCTCTAGTGGCGATGTAGAGAAGCATCATCCATAAATAAACTTGGTGGCCTCCTATTTGGGCACTTTCTGGCTTTATCTTTAACAATTATCTAATGATGTGATAAGATAATCAAAGAAAGATGATCCAGAGAATCTAAGGAGCTTTCCCTTGCCCTTGTACAAAATCAAGGGGACTTTACCAGGCAGCACTGGGTGAATTCCTGATCACTGAATCCCAGGAAATGGAATTGGAGGTGATCCAGAGAAGGGCATCTCAAACCATCAAATAGGATGCTGAGAGATGGACTTCTAGGAAAGCAGGTTAAAGAGATTATGACTATAAGGATGCTAATAATAATGGTCTGCCCTTCATTCTCAAAGAGTACCAACAATAATACGGGGTCATGCCTTGACTCACTTCAGATCGAAGGAGCTGCACAAAGTTGTCAACCTTATTCTCTTCAGAGTCATCAAATCATGTGGCAAGACAGAGTCAAGGCAACCATCAATGGCCCAGGATGCAATGGATGATCTTGATGTCTTCCATCTGATAAAACCTAAGCACTCCACAGCACCTGCTTCAGCTGCCTTCATGGACCATTGGAGCAAACTGTTCCCCATTTGCCATTTCACCAGAGGAAGTCTTCACACACTTGGGGTAGACACCCCACCAAGTCACCCTTGAGTTGAGACCTATTGATTATTCTTAATCTGGTCTAGCTATCTGCCAAGATGGTTTCACTGCCACAGCTTCTTGTGATAATAATAATGACACATTTATATATTGAACACTGTCAGATGAGACAACATAGGTAAAGTGCTTTGCAAATCTGGAAGAGCTAATTAAAGGCTAGCTTTCATCATGAATCGACATACTATGGCAGCCTTATGTGAGGTAGGCACTGTGATTATCACTGTTTTCATTTTAAAACAAAGAAACTGAAGCTGGGACCTGAGGGATACAAAATCTAGTGTCATCTAGCTGGGAGTCAGGTCACCTAGAATCTGGTCCACTCAGTGAGTGTCTCATCAAACAGACCCTTTACCCTTCCTAGACCTGCTTCCCCAACTTAACTAAGGGAGTTAAGTTGCACAGGCTTTGAGATCTCATCTAAATCAAAAATCCAATCATTTTATGATTGCTGAAACTGAGGGGGAGTCAGTCACCAAGAGGGAGATTTTGGTTGACCAGGAGGAGCATTTTTCTAATGATTAGAGCTGTCCCAAAGGGGAGTGGTCAGCCTCAAGAAATGATGAGTTCCCTTTCACTAGAGATCTGCAAAAATAGGCTGAATACCCATTTATTAGACATGTTGTAGGAAAGATTCTTGTTCAGATCCCCTTTTCTCTGCCCTAATGCTCCTAAGTGCAGACCCTCATCCCTTCACGTCTAGACTACTGCAATGGCTGCTAGGAGATTAGCCTGCCTCAGTCTCTTCCCCACTCCAGTCCCTCCTCCATTCAGTGATCAAAGTGATTACTTTAAAGTTTAGCTCTGATCATGTCACCACCCACACCCCCACTCAATAAACTCTAACTGCTCTCTATTGCCTCCAGAATCAAATACAAAATCATGTTTGACATTTGAAGCCCTTCAGAAAGGATCCTCCTCCTGCCTTTCCAGTCATCTTACACTTGTTCTCTTTCACAGATACTTCACTCTAACCCTCAGCTGTCCCATGAATAGGACTCTCTCTGTCTCAGCTCCCAGCATTTTCTGGCTGCCCCCCCCCCCATGCCTGGAATGCTCTCTCTCCTCCACTCTGCCTCCTGACTTCCTTGAAATTCCAGCTGAAGTCTCATCTCCTGCCAGAAGTCTCTCCCGGTCTTGATGTCTTTCCTCTGAGAATATCCCAATTTATTCTGTCTTCTGTATCTGGTCTGTATCTTGTTGGCACATTTTCTCCCTCTTTAGATTGGAGTTCCCAGGGGGCAGGAATTAGTGCTGCTTTTGCTTTTCTTCATGTCCCCAGCAGTGTCTAGAACATAGCAGGAACTTAATAAATGCTCATTGAAACTGGATTTGAGTAGCTGCTGCTGAGGTCCTTTCCATCTTCATCATCATCTTCTTTTTCTTCTTTCTTCTCCTTTCTTCTTTTTTCCTCATTACATTTTTAATTGTTTTTCTTTTATTTTCTGGCTATTCATGTACATTAATTTTTTTAAATACACATTTCTTTATGAATCATGTTGGAAAGGGAAAATCAGAACAAAAGGGAGACAGGAGAAGAAAATAAGTCAACATAGCATGTGTTGATTTACCTTCTTTCTCCATTCATTTGTTTTCTCTTTGCATGCAGATGGCGTTTTCTCTCCAAAGTTTAATGGGCTTGCTTTGGATCACTGAACCGCTGAGAAGAACCAAGGCTTTCCTAGGTGATGATTGCAAAAATTTGCTGCTACTGTATACGATGTATTCCTGATTCTGCTTGTTTCACTCAGCATCAGTTCATATAGACCCAGGCCTTTCTAAAACCAGCCTGTTCATTTTTTATGGAACAATAATATCCCATTACTTTCATATACCATAACTTGTTCAGCCTTTCCCCAATGGATGGGCATCTGCTCACTTTCCAATTCTTTGCCACCCAAAAAGGGCCGCTAAAAACATTTTTGAACCTGTGGGTCCACCTCTGAAACTCTATCTATCATCTCTATGATCTGAGCATTGGGAGGCTGAAGTCATAGTGCCAATCTTTTCACTGCTCGCTGCATGTCCGTAAAGGAAAACCACTTTAAGTGATGTCCGAAATCGAACCTTCTCGACGTCTCCAGATCCCCCAGAGACCACAGGGCACTACAAAGGAGGAGGCTGCATGCTGATGGCAAAGAGAGGAGCATGTAGGGACCCTGGAAAGGGGAAAGTCAAAGGTCCCCTTCAAAACTCTGAGGAATCAGGGGCTCCCCACGGGAGCTCTGAAGAGGGGAATGGCCCAAGTGGGAGAAGTCATTTCGAAGGAAGGTCAGAGGTAAGAGCAGGACAAAAGAAAGGGGGTGGAAGACAGAAAAGGAGAAGGGGACCTTGAAACCAGAGTGCCATCGAGAGGAAATCACATCTACCTTGCTACCCCAGCCACAGAAGTGGGGCCAAAGCCCCCCTGGATCCCCCCTGCCAGAGATGAGGAGTATCCCAGAAGGCTGCCCTCTGCCATCTTGTCCTTCCATCGGTGTTTCCCAAATGTCTGTTAGTCACTGAGATGTCCAGTAACCCAAGGGCACTCACCTCCACAATCAAGGACAGAATCAGATTGGCAGCAAGCATGACGATCAGATAGACCCTCCAAAGGATCGGTGTGCAGACGAGCTAGGAGAGACCCAGAAATGGAGCCAGTCAGGGACTCACGTGGGATGCTAGGAGAGGGGAGCCTGGAGACGGCTTCCCTCAGCTGCTAAGAACATCCACACTCAACCTTTCTTCCTCTAGTTCATGGCTGTGCTTCCTGAAGAAAACTAGGACAGCCAAGAGGCGCAGGGGAGGAGGGAGGGCATCCCAAGCAGGAGTGACAGACGGTGCAAAGGCCCAGTGGAGGGAAAATGGAGTGCTGATGCTGCAAGTAGTAAGGAGACCCTGGGCTTTGACTTCCTAGCTATGCTCTGCAGAAGGTTCCTTTGTACCCTCATGCCTGACTGCTCTCCCTCAAAAGTGATTTTTATCATATCATATGCCCCCCCAATGACTCTCTTTTATTCTTCCCATTGCCCAGACTCCTCTGCAGGACATCTAAGGCCTGTGAAGTCCAGACCTTCTTTGCTTATCCAACATGCCCCAGAGACACTCTCAATCAAAAAGATGATTCAACAAGCAATTATTAAGCAACTATTGTGTGCCAGGCGCTGGGTACTAGAATAAGCCTGATGTTTGGACCCTCCCTAACCTTGATAGTCTTCTATCATTAGGATGAAAACCTTTGGAGGGCAGAGGCTCCCAAGAGAGAGATAGGGGAGAAAAGAGAGCAATAATAAAGACGGGAGAGAAAGAGAGAAAAAGGGAGATGAGAAAGAAAAAGAGAGGAAGAGATAAAGAGAGAGGAGGAGGGGAAAGAGGGAAAGGAGAGGGGAAAGGGAGAGAGAAAGAGAAAGAGAGGAGGGGATAGAGAAGGGCAGAAAGAGGGGGAGAAAGTGAGGGAAAGAGTGGAAGGAAGGGAGAGAGAAGGAAAGAGGAAAAGAAAGAGTAAGAGAAAGACAGAGAAGAAAGAAACAAAGAAACAAAGAGGGGAGAGGGGAAAAGGAGAGAGAAAGGGGAGAAAAAGGAGGGGATAGAGAAGGGCAGAGAAAGGGGGAGATGGGAGAGAGAGAGGAGGGGAAGAGAAGGGGAGGGAGAGAAGGAGAGAGGAGAGAAAGAGAGAAAAGGAGGGAGGGAAAGAGGGAAGAAGGGAAGGAGGAAGGAAAAGAAAGAGCAAGAGAGAGAAGAAAAAGAGAGGAGAGACACACAGAGACAGAGAGAGAGAGAGAGAGAGAGAGAGAGAGAGAGAGAGAGAGAGAGAATATTACCATAGCCACCTCACTGGTCTCCCAACCCATCCTGAACACAGCTGTCAGTAGCATCCCTAACCACATCCCTTTTTCAGGAAGCTCCTGACTCCCTGCTGCCTCTAAGATAAAACATAAATGCTTCTTTCACAGATCCCTCTAATCTGTCTTGTCAGCTTGATTCTGCCTCATTCCCTGGCATGACCCCTGGGGTACAGCTTCTCATTTCTCATTGTACAGACTGCCCCATCTTGCCCAGAATGCCCTCCTTCTTCACCTCTAGCCTTGTTCAGGCTGCCCCTCATGCCCAGAATGCCTCACTCTCACTTCTAACTCTTCCACCCTTGGCTCCTTTTCCAAGCTCAGCTCAAGCTTCTTTGAGGTCTTCCTGATCTCTCCCCAGGAGCCAGCACTTCCACCTCCCCAAATCGCTCTGCCTATGCAAGTATGTATATTCACATAGATACAAATATATACCTTGTATACCATATACTCATTCTGTATATATTTACCTGTGTGTCTGTTATCAACCCCTTTGATGTTGGTTCCTGACACACAGTAGGCATTTAATAGATGTTTGATTGATGGAAGGATATAGACAAGAGATACACAGAATGAGCAAGCAGGAAAGGATGATATCTGCTTCCCTTTTTGGAGGGAATGTCCAAAGGGATGTGATCACAGATATATGGAAGCATGAAAATGAGGCACCGGGGCTCAGAAGTGGGAATTAGGGGCGCTGCTTTTCCACATCTGGTGTATTTCCGATTTCTCCCTGGGGCTTCAAAGGTATCTAAACATTGAAATATGTGGCAGAGGGAAAAGGGAGGGAATGAAGTTGCCTGACAAGCATAGCAATTGGCCCTTTGAAAATAAATTTTAAGAGGTGAAGGATAAGCAAATAGCAAAAATACATATTCATTTTGTCTAGAATCGCATATGGGCTTGAGAATTAATAGAAAAAGAGCTCTAGGCAAAGCTGTTTGGAAACCAAAGCATTTGAAAAACAACTTGTCGGACTTTGAAGGGAGTGAAGAAGGAAAAGGTTTGTCCCACTCTTTGAGGAGAAAAACTCACAAGATGTTTTAAAGGTCAGGAGAGAAGCAAGACCAGATGGAATTGTGGATGCTGGGCAGCATCCATGACAACTCTTGATGGGCCAAGCCTACTGTTTGGAGCTGCCATCCACCAGGGAGGTTTGTATATAACAAGATTGCCAAATGGTACATGGACAGGTGTCCTGGAACATCATGTCACAATAGGGTCAGATACATCAGCATCAGCTCCAGGGATGAATGATACTTACATCCATCCGCTGATAGAGATCAGGAATATTCGCAAACAGAAGGAAGATACACACCCCCATCTGAATTCCCAACACGAGGACAAAGATATCTGAAGGACCAAATAGGAGAGAGCACTTAGAATTCCCAGCATCCCACCCTGGTGTCACTGGCATTGGCTACTGGTCCCAAGTCATTGGATGTCCATGGCACACACTGCATAATGTCAGCATTTAAGGAAAAAGCAAAATCAAGAACCCAAGAGGGTCCATGATCTTAGTCTTTTCATCTTCCTCTGCAACCGCTCTCATTCATTACTTCCTAAAAATAATTCAAGTGTCCACATATAATGTTTGAGTTTTAATAAAGAAATCTGGTTCCATATTCCCAGGCTCCATGATCTTATCCATGTGGATACTGCTACCAATACACACTGCATCTTTAAAATGGTTGGGGGGAGCTAGCTAGATAAATTCTAAGATCTTTTTCTTGCCTTGTAATGATAATTATAAGCTTATGAGCCTTTTTTGCCTTTACATATCTCCAGTAACTTCTTGGGTTTTATCTGCTTAGTTATAGATGTGCTGCAATATCGATTAATGGGCAGTGATCCTGTCCTAGGAGTCCCTCATGTTGAAGAAATCACAGGTCCTTTCTGTATTTGGATTCAGAAAGTACATTGTTTAATGAATAAAGTTGAATATGTTATATAATTTAACTCTTTATCAGGATAGTCAGGACAATTGTCTTGAGGATCCTTCACCCCAGAAATAGGAAGGAAAAATATTGTTTATTCGTCCCTTCTGGATTTCCTGTAAATCCTAACCATAGCCTGAGATACCTCTAGGTGTGTTTCTTCATGATGTACACATAGTTATGAAATCCTTTGTGGTTCTGACTCGTGGATGGACAGTGCCAAAAATACTTACAGTTGGTATAAATGGGCTGTCTGAATGGCTTTCCTTTGGAAAACACCAATGCGACAATGATGCAGTTGATGGTCCCCAAGAACCAGATTGTGGTGTTCTCGTAACTCATGAAGCTGTCAGGGCCAAGCTTCCCTGATAACATGGGTGAAGCGGTTGTTCTGGAAAAGTTTCCCTTTGGTGGGGAACAGGCACTGAAAAGGGGCCAGAAGAGGAACACTCATCAACTGATAAAAAGAGAGAATCTATGGAGCCCTGAATGTGAACAGTGAAAACAGCGTGCAGGAAAAGCACAGAAAATGAGAATGTTGGAATTCAAAAGAGAATTCTTGGGCCAAGCAATAGCTTGGGGACATAGCAGAGAAGCTCTCTGACAAACCCGCCCTTCTGCTCCAACCCTACCCACACTCCTGCTAATCACCTGACATCACAAATACCAAATGAGTGGAATAAGGTAAATAGAAACTCCTCAAGAACAGGAACTGTTATTTCCGCCCCCTCCATCTCAGTTTATCTAGCCCAATGCCTTACACCTAGTATACACTTAACAAGTATTTAGTGCATTGAATTTCCACGAATATTATTTTTCCTCCCACGGTTAAACACATCTGTTGCCTATTTCCCTAGCAGGACGTTTTGTTTTCCACTTTGCCCAATGGTACTCCTTGGTGAGAGTGTATTCCCTCCACATTTGTGCCTCTTTGAGCAAGGCTTTTAACTTCCAGGAGGCACAGCTCACATGCTACCTCCTTCACAAGGATTTACGGATCATCCACACTATTAGCACTCTCTCTCTTTACAAATGATTTTAGATGCACTTTGGGGATTAATCCCACGGGCACTTCTCATCCCACCCATCCCTCTCCCCAGAGTAAAATAAAAGCTCATTGAAGGCAGAGGCTGTTTCCATTTTATCTCTGCATCCTCAGCATCGGACCCAGGCACAGGGGATACTTGATGACTCTTGTAACTGAATTGCACTGCATCGCATTGGATGAGGACGTACCTGAAGACGTCGGTGGCAGAGTACCAGGGCTGCTTCCGAACAAGAATGAAACCCAGCATGTGCATGACCAGACTGAAGAGCACATTGAGGAGCACAGAGAAGAGCAGAGGAGGGGAGACCAGTCTGCCAGGGGGTCTGTAAGGAACAAGCTTGGGGTAGGCGCCGTTCAAACTCACTGAAAGACAAAGGGGGAAGGGAAATGCTTAGAATTCATTCAGGGGGGATGATGTCGTCTTCTCCTTTGGAAGGTAGGACAAAAGGCTCGTTGCTCTTCTTCACAATAAACCGGAAACTCATGGAGGAAAGCCAGACTCTCAACCAAGTTTTCCCCAAAGTTTCACCGAATTACAAAATTTGGGAGTAGGAATCTCAGTGACTATCTGGTCCAGCCCATTACCTGGACATGAACTTTCCACTAATCTGCCCAATAAACCTCTTCTTGAAGACCTCTGAGGAAGAAAGAACCGCCCCCCCTTCCCCTGGCAGCAGGCCCACTGGAGATGGCTCTCAGGCTCAGGAAGCTTCTATTTAATTTACAACTTAAGCTTCCCTCTTTGTAACCTGTCCCTTTTTTCCAATTCTGCCTCCTAGGACCACCCAAAAGGCCTAATCTCTCCTCCATGTGACAGTTCCTCCATGTGACAGCCTTTTCCATACTTGAACACAGCTTTCAACAATCTTGGGATGATAGATTTAAATCAAGAAGGGACCTTAAAGGCCATCAAGTCCAATGCTTCGTTTTGCAGATAAAAAGTTAAATTGTGCACTAGTAAGCATCTGAGGTGAAATTTGAACTCAGGTCTCTCTGCCTCTCAGCAACTCCATCTCCTTCACTCCCTCCTCTCTTCCCTCCAAGTCTTCTTTTTCTTAAACTAACTTAATCTAGTTCCTTCAGCCATTCTTTATCTTCCTTATATGTCATGGATTCAAGGCCCCTCCACAAGGTGTTTATCCTTCACTAGATACTTCAGTTTATCAACATCTTTCATGAGCTGAGCTACCCAGAACTGAACAAATGAATCTAGAAGAGGCTGACAAAGGGGAAGAGCACACAGTAGGACCATCTCCTCCCTCTTCCTGGAAGCCACCCTCCTCTTAAGTCCATGCAAAATCTTCTTTGCTTTCAAGGCTGCCCCATCATACACATGGAGCATGGCATCCAACGGAGCCCCCAGATTTCTCACACAGTTCTTCTACATCATGATTTGTGCACATCATCAGTTACATTACAGTACCAAAAATCATTTCCTACTATGTGCCAAGCACTGGGCTAGGCTTTGGGAATCTGAAGGGGGAAAAGTGCCTCAGTCGGGGCACTGGACTACAGTCTACCATATTCCATATAGAAAGGGAACAAAATGACATGACCACCTAACCTGCACATCCCAATCTCCAGCTTTATTTTTGTACGTTCTTTTTTTTCTTATTGACTACTTCTTTGTTTTTCCTTTCTTTTCAGAATCAGCTCTGTTGGAACTCAACTGCATGTCTGATTTGCTCCTACAGCATTGATTAAAGATGAGGCAGTATTGCTAGAACAGTGTAGACTTCTGGGTGGAGCAGCAGGAATCTAAGAATAATTCCACAAGCAGAAAGTTTTACATGTTGCTTACTTGTTATTCCAATGATGGTAGTGATGGCTAGATCCTGGAACAGAAACTGGTAATTTGAAAGGCTATTTGTTTTCTGAAAAGAAAAAGGGAAACATTGGTGAATGCCATGCCTTGCCATTAGGAAAGAAAGCTAATATGGCAGAAGCTATGACCCAAATGGCTAGTTTTTATCCGGGAGCTTGTCAAGGGAAGCAGCAAAGGGAGAAATCCTTCAGTTGCCCTTCAGCCTCAGTATCTATAAGTGGCACTGGTGGGGATTATGTTGGCAGTGCCCATCTCTGACACATCCAAACAAACAGGTGGTAGCCCACTGGCACATGCCTTTTCAGTGTTCAGCCCTTCTGTAGAGAATATTTATGCCCCAAGATGAAACCTTGCCAAGAATAGAATGGAAACAGAGTCTTGGACTAGCTCTGCCTTTGTTCTAGCTCCCCTGTCTTGTATCTCTGGTGAGCCAGTGGTTGGGAGGATGGAGAGATGGGCTGCAGAACAGATCTGATCATAGGGATCCTGACTTCCTAACAAATCTTGCCTTTAATAACCTCTGTTTAGGGCAGTAAGTGGCCTCAAACCACTCCTCCCAATGCATCCATACAAACATTATCCTCTCATTCATGGGACCCCAGATGTGGTGAAGGGCAGCTGCAGATTGAATAAGGAGCCAAGAAGCTGCAAAGCTAAGATGCTCCAAAGGAGAGAGACTGGGATTGCTCAGAAGAATTGCTCAGCCCCTACCCCCAGGCTACCCAGTTTCTTGTTTTCCTTCAGAATCTCAAATGGAGTTTTAGGAGGAGCATTGGCACCCACATCATCCTATGGACTCCTACTTAATCTCCTATGACTGAATGATCTGAATTCAAATCCTGACCTGTCCTCTACTGACTTTGTGGCCTTGCAGAAGTCCCTTCCCCGAATAAGAAAAATGCAAAATGAAAGGACTGAATCTCCAAACTTCTAAAGTCCTGCTACCTAAATCCATCCCTCTATCTATTGGGCTTCAGTTTTCCACCCTATAAAGTGAAGTGGCTGGATAACAAGATTGCTAAGATCCTTTCCATTCTAGAACTAGGGTCCTTTGACTAGGGAACCTGCAAGGTAAATGATCCTAAATTCTTTCTCTTCTCTGTGCCTTAATTTCCTCATCTGAAAAGTGATGGGGTTGGACCTGCTGACCCCTGGGGTCTCTTCTAGACTCCCCACCATGGAAGAAGCCATATCAAAGCGGGTAAGTTCCAATTCATACCCAGTAAAGCAGGAGCACACCGATGTACTGAATCATGCTGTACAGGGCCATGTATTTAAACATACAGAACGAGGTGACCAGTGCTGCACGTCCTTCCCTGGGTGAGGAAAACAAAAGGTCCATTAATCAGGAGTTTGTGGCTGGTGTCTGGAACATCACCTACCTAGAGGGATTGGTCATTTTCCTAGTGGTCTGGGTGAACCCCCTCACTGGAGGTCTTTCAATAAGGATTAAATGACCTCTTATTGAGAATGACAGGGTTGTAGAAGGGCAACCTGGGTTGGGCAAGAGAGACTGCTGACAGCATCTCCAGCTTTGAAGTTGTAACATGTCATGCTAAAGGTTCCATGCTAAAGGAAGCAAAAGCTTCCGGTGGGTATGGTCAAGTCACATGTTAGAAGGAACAATAAGGCTTACCCATTCAGCAAAAAAGTCTACAAACTCAGCCTTATTCCATGAATTTCACCGACAATCTTGGGCCATTCCCCTCCGTCCCTCTTTAGAACCAGGTGCAGTGACCTTCCTCCGCCATCCCCCCAGGTAGGTCCAATGTAGTTTGGAACACAGCTGCCAAGTGGGACACCTGAAGCTGCTTCTGCTTTCCTTCTAGCCCTTTCCCCTCTGGGACCACCTGCGCTGGGGATTGGAAAACCCATCTGAGGAAGAGCAAACTTACTTAATGAGGTGGGACACACATTCTATATTCGGGGCTTTGGAGGTGAACGGGGAAGCCACAGAGGCCTCTTGTTCAGACAGGGAAATGCCCGCGTGAGCCATTTTCAAAGCCTGAAAGGCAAAGATTTGGGTTTTATTCCCATGGAACCTGCATCTGTCATTATGTCTCCTATCCATGTTACGTGGGGACAGCGTCTGACACAGTCTAGTCTTTCCTCCTCCTCTAACACCCATTTAGCTCTGGTCGCCTTTTTGCCTGGAATGCTCCCCTCCTCACCTTGGCTCTGAGAACACCTGCTTCTTCCTAGAAGGTTCAGCTCCAGGACCTCCTCCCAGAAGTCCCCATTCCCTCAAGTCATCCCACTTTTCTTTCTCTGAGTACATGTTGTAATCCTCAATAGAATGTAAACATCTTGAGGGATGGGGCAGTCATTTCCATCTTTGCTTAGGCAACTAAGTGGTGCCATAGTGCAGAGGGCACCAGGCCTGGAGTCAGGAAGACTCACCTTCATCAATTCAAATTCAACCTAAGACACTCGCTGTGTGACCCTGGGCAAGCTACTTAACCCTGTTTCCCTCAGTTTCCTCATTTGAAAAATGACCTGGAGTATCTTTGCCAAGAAAATCTCAAGCAGGATCACAAAAGGTTGGCCATAACCAAATACAACTAAACAGCACCAATATCTCTGGCACCTAGCTTAGTACCTGGCATTTGTTTATCTTTTAGGGACTTCTTTTTAAAACTACATTTGATAACCCTGGGCAAGTCACTTAACCCCAATTGCCTCAGCAAAACAAACAAACAATAAAAACCTACATTTGATAATTGCCTTCCTTTATGAAACCTTATATATTTTAGAAATATATATTGTAGAAAAGAGGGTCATCCAAAAAAGGCTTTGCCAGGCTAATTAGGTACCAGAGTGGTCCATGGTATAAAAAAGACTCCAAGTCACCATAATAGCAGATGCTTATAAAATGCTGAATTTAAATTAATTTAGTCCCAACTAAAATCCCATCTTCTACAGGTAACCTGCTCCAACTCTTAAACCGCATGGTTTCTCTCTGTTAATTATTCTCTATTTATCCTGTATATAATTCGTTTTGTATTCACGTTTATGTATTGTCTCTCCGTTAGATTGTAAGCTCTTTGAGGGCAGGTTCTGCCTTTCTTGGTCTCTCTTAGCATCTCCAGCACTCTAGCAAAGTGCCTGGCACACAATAGGTGTTTAATAATTGCCTAATGAAGTACCTATAGTGTAGTAGGTACTAGAGATACGAGGTCAGAAATGAATAGTTTCTACCTCTGAGGAGCTTACATCCATCCTATTGGAGTCTAAGAGCACACATGTAAGAAAATACAAAATTTGCACCGAGGAAATACGAAGTAATTGGAGGGGAAGGGGATTGACTTTAATTGAGTTGAATCCAGGAAGTTTTGATGGGAAAGGAGGCATGGGAATAACTGACTCTTGGAGTGGAATCGGGGGCCCTGGCTGGGGCCAGCTCTGCCACTGACTGCCCAGCACTGCAGAACCATCAGCCCCGTGCCCAGTAGACATGGACATGGAACATCAGGGCTTTGGAGCGCCTCCTTGGGATTTGGACCAAGGCCATGCCAGGAGTGTGCCTCCACTTACCCCGCAGTCATTGGCTCCATCGCCACACATACCTACAAAGTAACTACAGAGGGTAAAGTCAGTAGAAGCCTTAGCACTAAAGCATCCTGGCCTGCCAGTGCCTCAAGTTTAAGGATACTGGGGTGGGAGCACACAGCAAGGCCAACAGAAGCCTGGGCTTGGTAACCCCAAGTTTCTTTTCAGGGAGTCAGCCTAAGAGCTTGGAGCTGACCAGAGAGCAGGGTTAATCACCAGTTAAGACAATGAGCCAAAGGGCTGGCCGGGATGCTCCTCCTGACCGAGGGCTTCACGTGGGAACGTGGACAATTCACCTAAGCTTCAGGTGCCTGAATTGTCCTGTCTATAAAGCTGGGATTCTGGGAGATAATCTGAACAGTTCAGGCCAGGACCGTGAAGACAAACCTTCTAGGGGCAGAACCATGTCCAGCTCCCAGCTCAGAAAGCACGTCTGAAACCCCGAAGGTAAAAGACAGCAGACCAGCCCAAGCGGCAGGACCCCACGCTGCTAAGGAGCGCTTCTCCCTAGAATCATCTCTTACAAACCCCCAGTCCGTCTCCAGCCCCCAACTTAGAAGCCAAGAGCTCAGGAAGCACCTGGACAGCCTGAAACCCTTGGCCACACCAGTGCCATTTAAAGGCATGGAGCTCATTCTGTTACCTCTCAGAATGGACCCAAACCCCTTTTTTGTTGAGTAATGAGGCATCGTGGGCGAGCCATGTGTAATACATGAGTCTGTGCAAAGTGCCGCTCACTAGCATGAGTCAGGAACACAGGATAAGCAAGTTTTACTTGGCTGGTCCAGCTTTCCAGCTGAGTCTGGTCTGGCTCATGTTTATGAAACATTGTGCTTCCCGAAGGGATTGAGGGCGAGAGACAGAAATCTCTCAGAAACAAAAGCAGGGCTATTTTCAGGACTAGTGATTGAGGCTCCCACACATTCACACCAGCTCCTGCTCAGCAGCCCCTGTGCTTTCTAGTTAAGCAGGAGAGCCCCAGGCAAAATGAGTGTGGAACGAGGCTCCAAACCAGTAGCCTCCTGCTCTGCCCAGGTGGCCTGGCCCACCAGCCTGTACTTGCAAAGAACCTACTCCAGCTTCTGAAACTCTTCGATCAGACTGGATTTCTGCCCAGGAGACATTCTGGCAAAAACCGTTGCATTCATCAGAACCTGTGAAAAATAGGGAAAGAGTTCATGTCGGACACCTAGCAAGGAAGCTAGAGGAGCCACGGCAGGACACTGGTTTGCCAATTAGCACAAGTTAGAGTTAAATCCAGGGTGGCAATTAACCTTGTTAATTCTCAAGTCTCAGGTCTTCACTTGAGCATGAAGTAGAGATTTGGACTCTGTCCATAAGCATTGGACCACTTTCTAGTACAGACAGGCGTTAATCATCTCTAATCTTTCTACATGTCACTGACTCAATATTTTATGATTTCCACAGAGTGAGTAGACACAGCTTATTCTCTCCATTGGCAAAAGCCAGACGCTACGTGGTCCTGCTGGAGCCATATATATAAGAAGTGCTTAACAAGTGTCCAACTGACTTGATCCCACTTGAGACCAGAAGCTATACTGGAAGCATCACCGTTACTGTGGCTGGCATTTCTGGAGTGCTAGCTGTAAGGCTGGCAAAGCACTTCATGTGCATAATATTGCATTTGATCCTCGTGACAATCCATTCATTGTCTTGAGTTTTCTCCCTTTCTTGGAATAGTTTGCCTCCTCCAATCTGACTAAGGACCCTCTTGGCTTCTTAACGAAAATCCCACCTCCTACAAGAAGTCTTCCTTAACCTCCATTAATTCTAGTCCTCTCCTTCTTTTAATTACTTTCTATTTAGCTGGCTTTGTGTGTATATATACATACATACATATGTGTGTGTATATATACCTATACCTATATATATATATATATGTACACCTATACCTATATATATATACACATACATACACACACCTATACATATATATATATACATAGGTATAGGTATAGGTATATATACACACACATATATATGTATATATATTTATCTGCATGTTGTCTCTCTCAACAGATTGTAAGCTCCTTGAGAACAGGAACTGTCTTTTCCCTTTTTTTGTATCCTCAGCACTTACCAGAGTGTCTAGTATATAGAAAGTGCTTAATAAATATTGGTTGATATTATAGATCCTCCCCCCATCTTGCAGATCAGGAAACTAAGATTGAGAGGTTAAGGGACTAGAGGTCACACAGTCAGTGATATCTGACACAGGATTCAAACCTACATGTACAAAGATATTTAAAGCAACTCTTATCTCAGGGCAAAAAAATCAGAAACTGAGGGGATGACTATCCATTGGGGAATGGCTGAATAAATTGTAGTCTATGATTATAATGGAATATTATTATTCTATCAAAAATGATGAGCAGGATGCTCTCAGAAAAAGCTCCAAAGTCCTCCATGAATTCAAAGTGAGCTGTTTCATGTACAAAGTAATAAAAATGTTGTGGGATGATCGGCTGTGAATGACTTTGCTATTCTCAGCAATACAATGACCCTACTCTGAAGGACTTAGGATGAAAAATGCTATCCATATTCAGAAACAGAGCTGATTTATCTGAATACAGTTTGAAACATACTCTTTTTTATTTTATTTTTTAAGGAAAACTCTTTTATTCCTGTTTTCTTCCATTTTTTTACCTTATTTTTCTTGAGTTTTTTTTTTGAAGGGGGAGATGTATGTTTTCCTTTTCAACAAGACTTTTAGGGAAATGTTTTGCATAACATCACATGTGCTTTCTCAATGGTTGTGGGAATGAGGAGGAAGAGAATCTAAAATCCAAAGTTTTTAAATATAAAAAATTGTTTTGGGCAGCTAGGTGGCTCAGTGGATAGAGCACCAGCCCTGAAGTCAGGAGGACCTGAGTTCAAATCTGGTCTCAGACATTTAACATTCCCTAGCTGTGTGAGTCTGGTCAAGTCACTTAACACCAATTGCCTCAGCAAAAAGCAAAAAAAATTGTTTTACATGTAGCTGAAGAAAAAAATATCAAATAAAGCACATAATTTTTTTAATTTTAAAGATTGCTGCTTTATCATCCATTATGCCAACTGGCTCAATAATATCAATACTAGTTTGACTTTATATAGAATTTTTAGATTTGAAAAGCACACATAATTGGTGAATTACTGTTAACCATGAGAAATCCCCTTGCATGAGTTAGGAGAAAATGACAAGGCAAATCACCCCATTGGCTGGCCTGAGGAAATTTGGATACTTTGTCCAGCATTCACATCAGATTTAATGATCATTAATAAGTGCATAACCTGTCAGATGTCAGCCAAGACTGACAAGAAGGGTGCAGAACCCAGAAAAAGACAAACTACTGCAAGCAGCCAGCAGTTCCACACTAAGATGGAGAGGGGAATCAAGAATGGAGTGGTCTGAGCTTAAAGTTTCCCTGGTGGTCATAGACCAGGAAGAAAAGGATGTGGACATTAAAAAAGTGGGGGGAAAAGGAAACCATAATCTCCAACAGGGCCTTCAGCTGCAGCTGCAGTTCGACTCAAGTGGGGACCTCAGTTCCCACTCCTCTGTTTACTTTGCACAGCCCTCCCTCACTTAAATCCAATTCAGTTGCAAGTCATGACATCACCTTCCTGATGCCATTGGTTTTCTTTGAGAACATCTATTCATTTCCATTCAGTATACCCAGAAGAAGGTATATTCATTTTCAACTTAATGTCTTTTCTCGTGCTAATTGATTCTAACTTCTACCTCCCGGGTCCTTCTGATTTTTTATTCCACTTTTCCAAATCCTATCTATCTTTCAAGGCTCATTCAAGCCTCATTCTCGCCCAATTGTTCAAGTTCGTGATCATTACCCCATTCTCTGTATTGATCACTGTCTGCGCCTCTTACTTGGACCTTCTGTCACATGATGTCTTACACTCTGACTTAATGCTTAACTGTATACCACCTGCTTTGGGCCTCTTATCAGATTGCAAAGCTCTTGGGGGACAGAAACGTGGCAAGGATTCCTTCTGAGTTCTCTCAGGACCAAGGACAGTTCATTCTATGCCCTCACCATCAACAAACATTTATGTGATGATTACCAAGAAATAAAACGGCATAAAGGAACAGGAAACTGCCCGATGGGCTTATGTCATGTAGGTAATCATCTTTGGATGATTCAGGACCCAACTTTTTAGTATCTGGATTCAAGTAAGGGCTGTTCATTATGCTCTGCAGGTTCTCAAGTTTGCTAATTTTTTTTTCCTAAAACATAGTGCCCAGAACTGAACCCAATGGAATACAGAGAAGTTCTCCCTATTTTGTTCCTGGAAGCCATGCCCAGGTTAATGTTGCATGATTGCCTTAGTTTTACCACTTGTCATATCCCTGCTAACCAAATTTGCAAACCACAATTATTGTTATACTGTTAACATGCTTCTCTTATCTTGCACCCAAAATGACTTTACATTTGCCCTAAATCCTTTCATCTGATTCTATTAAAGCTAATATCCTATTTTATTGAAACTTGTTGGGCCCTAAACTTTCACTTGGTGTGCAACCTTTCCCTCTTAATTTTGTTATCTGTGCATTTGCTCAAAATGAAATTCATGCCTTCAGCCTACATTATTGAACTGCCAGGTATCCCCAACCTATGAGCCCATTTCTAAAGAATTTCATGCTGTGAGTGAAACACTGGGACTCGAATCCCCAAACTTACTTTTGGGAGCAGACTGTTGAAATGTTGACTTAGAACCTGATAGGATTTCCCAGTCATGGCAAAGTGATAGCTTCCTTCTTCATCTTCAGGTCTGCTGGCATCTCCTCCAATGTTAACATAACTGTCCTGCAAGTCAGGCCATGGTTATTTTTGAACTTGCAACTGAAAACATGAACTGGGCAAAGCCAGAAGCAGCTTTCTCAGAGCATGATGGAAGCAGATGAAGGCTGCTTCCTATTCCTTCTCAGTCATCCCCACTCCAGTTGCCCCATTAACCCCCCCTTGCTGGATGAGCATGCCCCATGCACTTACAGGAAAGCAAATATCAACTCTCCTGCTTGACCCTGGGCTTCCCATAAAGACATGAAGTCAGTCAAACAGGGATGTGGGCATTAGGCTCCCATCACTATAGCTCTAAGAATGACAATGGGAAGTAGGATAATTCTTCCCATATGGTTCTTGGATAACAAGGCACCAGCCATGCTGCTGGTTTAGTAGACAAAGCACTGGATTTGGAGTTGGGAAAACCTGAGTTCAAATCCCACCTTAAACTCTGAACAAGTCATTTCTACTCAGTGGACTCCAATGTTCCTCCTATCTCTAAGTTAAGGATCCTCCCCTCCTGGTCAATCCAGAACTCCTCCAGACTTTCACAAAGGGGAAGACTCACAATATTCTAGCCTTCTAAATTTGGATCTCTTTGCTTAGTTCAATGTGGCTTCACAAAGACAAGATAGAAATAACAAAGTGACAACATGGGACATTTAACATTTTCTACGGGAAAAAATAGATTCTGATTTTCCAGGGCATCAACATCTGTCTATGCCCTTACCTACCTGCCCCTTTGGCTCAATAGTCATTTTGAAAACATGAGAAATAGAGGGGAGCAGCTAAGGGCACAGTGGATGGAGTACCAGCCCTGAAATCAGGAGGACCTGAGTTCAAATCTGGTCTCAGACACTTAACACTTCCTAGTTCTGTGACCCTGGGCAAGTCACTTAACCCCAATTGCAGGAAGGAAAGGGAAAGGGAAAGGCAAAGGCAAAGGCAAAGGCAAAGGCAAAGGCAAAGGCAAAGGCAAAGGCAAAGGCAAAGGCAAAGGCAAAGGCAAAGGCAAAGGCAAAGGCAAAGGCAAAGGCAAAGGCAAAGGCAAAGGCAAAGGCAAAGGCAAAGGGAAAGGGAAAGGGAAAGGGAAAGGGAGGGAAAGGAGGAAGAAAGGAAAGAAATAGTGGAGTGATTTGTCTTTTACCTGACCTTTCTGGCACAAGACATTTTTTCAGAAATATCAAATAAGAGGCATTTTTTCCCTGCCACCGGAAAAAAATGACTCCTGGGATGTTTCTTGTGAGTTGGATATGCACAGTACATGGCACAGAAATGTTCGTTGCTAATAAGCTCTGGTGGAATTGAAATAGAGGATTGTAAGACTCAAATTTAGAGTCAGGGGGACAAAGACAATGTCAAGTCCAATCTCTTTCTTTTTAGGTAAAGAAATAGAGGACCATAAAAGCTTTGTGTAGGTGGGAGCAGGAAAGTCGCCCAACTCCACCTCGGTACCCTTCCTTCTCCCCTTTGGCACCCTTCCTTTGGAAAGCATGTGCAGCTCAGCCCCTTTGCCATCAGGGTTGGGGGGGAAGGGAGTCACTGCAGAATCTCCCAAAACATTTCATGTCCCTCCCCTCAGCTCCTCCCAGTGGCACTGTCTCACCTGCTTGCCCACAAGCATGGACTCTCTCCACTTACCCGGTCTCCATAGCCAGCGTGCTTTCGGTCTTCCAGCAGTCTCCAAGTGACCGAGGCTGGCGAGCTTCCATCAGCCTCATTGGCTTCGAGGAGAATGACTCTCAAGCTTTCGGCGATCATCCCCGACTTCCTGGCCACTGTGACTGCGGTCTGCAGGTTGTCACCTGTAAACATCAGTCACAGGACCCCTTGGCACTCCCACCTTTGGGCAAAGGATGGTGTGTGATGTCTCCGGCCAAGGGGGTGGTGGGGAAAGATGACTGGGGCATGGGAACCCAGGGGCACAAGGCTAAACCTGGAAGGGGCTTAGAGAGCATGAGTTCGAGCCTTTGATGCCCAAGGATGGAAAAAGCCCAGAGAAACACAGTGCACCGTGCGAGACACCCAAGTCATAAGTGCCCATGCCACCCTCAGAGCCAAGTGCAATTGCCTACATCCGATTTCAGCCCCGTGTTAGAGCCCTCGACATCTGAAGCATTGAAGGCAAGACTGACCCAAGAGCAAGGCTGGAATATAGGAAAGGGGCAGCGGCTCCTCGGAACAGAGTCATGGTGGGGGGCTGCTTCTTGGACCTTGCTGAGCTCTTTCCACTTAGTACCACAAGTAATTACGGTGTGCTGGCACTGTGCTGGGCACCAGGGACAGCAGGACAAAGCCTTCCCTCCAGGGGCTTATGCTCTGCTACGGGAATGTCAAGAGGAGTTCACAAGCCTCAATAGGTGGGAACGTTGTGGAGGGTTTTGAAAGGGTCTTGGTCAGCAAGCCCATTGCTGCTTGGGATATGAAGGCCCTTAGCTTCTCTCCTGGCAGCCCACCAGCCCCAGCCTCAGCAGATCCCCCAAGAAGTGAACAGGTTTGCTGGGTCAGTCAGTCTGCAAGCATTTGTCTAGTGTCTAGTCTGTGGCTATGCTGTGCTAAGTTCTGGGGCCGAAAGAAAGGTCAAAGACGGGCTTGTCTATCAAAGAGCCTGATGGAGATGACCCATAAACAAGTGTACACAAACAAGATCCATACAGGAGGAATTGCAGATAATGGAGGTGCACATATATGTGTCTGTCTATTTGTGTGTGTTTGTATCACATATACATGGCATTTCATATACATATATATATCACATATATACATGGCATTTATATATATATATATATATATATATATATATATCACATATACATGGCATTTATATATATATATATATCACATATACATGGCATTATATATATACACATGGCATTATATATATGGCATTATATATATGTGTGTGTATATATATATATATCTCACATATACATGGAATATTATATATATCATATATACATGGCATTATATATATCACATATACATGGCATATTATATATATCACATATACATGGCATTATATATGTATATATATATATATATATACATGGCATTATATATATTATATATATGGCATTTTATATATATGTGTGTGTATATATCTCACATATACATGGCATTATATATATATACACACGGCATTATATATATATATATATATATATATAATATATATGGCATTTTATATATGTGTGTGTATGTATATATCTCACATATACATGGCATTATATATATATACATATATATATATATATATCACATATACATGGCATATTATATATATCATATATACATGGCATTATATATATATATCACATATACATGGCATATTATATATATATATATCACATATACATGGCATTATATTTATATATATATATATACACATGGCATTATATATATATGGCATTTTATATATGTGTGTGTGTCTATATATATCTCACATATACATGGCATTATATATATATTATATATATGGCATTTTATATATATATGTGTGTGTATATATATCTCACATATACATGGCATTTTATATATATATATATCACATATACATACAAAAACATTTGCAGATAATGGAAGCACACGTGTGTGGGCATGTATGTGTATTTGCACACACATGTGTGTCAGTCTGGCTTTATGTAAGTATGTGTATGTATCACATATACAAGGCATCATATGCAAATAATGTAAATACACCTATATACACATGTGCATTGTGTGCATGTGTACACCCATGTATACATGTGTGTTGTATGCACGTGTGTCAGTCTAGCTTTATTTAAGTGTATGTATGTGACATGTGCGTGTGTATACATGTATATATACATATAAAAACCTATAAGGGCAGGTATATGTATACAAATGCCTTGTGTATGTTTTTTTAACTGGTCTCAGAATTTCTCTGCACAGGAGGAGCTTACAACTCTGTTAAGTCCTGAAGAGCCACCTGAGACCCTGGAGGTGCATGATGCCTCTGAGTCACACTGTATACATGTGTCTGTTTATGTACTACTTGCAGAAACAAGCTCCCTCCCTATTTGAACATAAGCCCCTTGAGAGTGGGAACTGCTTTGCCTTGATCTCTTTTTCCACAGCAACCTGCCCTCAGCAGCCCAGCCTCCCCTGTACCTGTGACCATCACTGTCCGAATGTGGGCCGAAATGAGCTCCTCCAAGACCGGCTTGGTCTCTTCCTTCAGACGATTCTCCAGGATCAGAAGTCCCAGGAACGTCAGGTCTGATTCCACCTTCTCCCTTGAAGAGTGTGAAAGAGCAAAAGGAAACACTGTCGAGTTCTTCCAGACAAGTAAAGAAAGGGACTCGTCTTTCACAAAACAGAGAGACAAAGAGGCAGAGAGAGACAGAGACAAAGAGACACATAGAGACAGAAACAGGGACAGAGAGATACAAAGAGACAGACATAGAAACAAAGGTACAGACATAGAGAGATTCAGAGAGAGACAGAGGGAGAGAGGGAGAGATTGGGAAAGAAAGGGAGACAGACAGAGAGACAGACAAAGACAAAGAGCAGGGAGAGGGAGACAGACAGACAGACAGAGACGAGACAGGGAGAGATAAAAGGACAGAGGTAGAGACAGACAGAAAGAGGAACAAAGAAAGAGAGACAGAAACAGGGACAGAGAGACATGAGTGAGGGGAGATTCGTAAGAGATCGATGGATCTATGAAATGGAAGATTCACTGTTCTCACTGAATTTGCAGTAATCTAGAAGAGGAGCTGGAGGACCTTCTGCTGCATGGAGGGGTTAACCTGGCACTTGTTGCCTTGGAGTTGGAGCAATCACCCCCCCACACACAAGTTCCAGCTCTAGTCTTAACCAAGGCAGAGCCAGGAAGAACTGCATCTTATCTAGGGTCCGAGTCCCAGGAAGCAGCCATCCCCTAACCAAGGTGCTCTCTGTCCTTATCTTTCAATGTCCTTAAGACACTTCTCTGAACAGAAGGCCAAGGGGTATGTGTGTCTGTGTGTGTGTGTGTGTGTGTGTGTGTGTGTATGTATGTATGTCTGGGTGTGTATATTCATACCCAATAGGGCATCAGAATCTGACATCCATCACAAGAACATGTTCACGGGCTAGCACAGGACCAAGGGTTCCTATTGTCCTGGATGCTGAGAAGCAAACCTTTCCTGATTGACTTCTCTGAGACCCGGAGACCCCTGGCAGCCAGAGACAGCACCTGCTGCCCAGAAGTGAGGTGGGAAAAAGGGAGGAAGGAGGAGGGAGAAAGGAAGGAGGGAGAGAGGGAGGAGAGAAAAAGGGAGGAGGAAGAAAGGCAGGAGGGAGGGAGAGAGGGAGGAGAGAAAACAACTAAAGAGAAGCAGTCTTTGATTCTGGTCTGTTGGGAGGGGTGCTCTGCCCCCTGCCTCTTATAAGGTGACTCAGACACCACTTCTTATGGGGGCTTTTCCCACCTGATTGCCTCCTCAATTCTCTCTGTGTCTCCCTCCTTCCCTTCCTCTCTCTCTTTCCATCTCTGTTTCACTCTCTCGGTAATTTTCTATATCTGTGTAATTATCTCTCTCTCTCTCTCTCTCTCTCTTTCTCTCTCTCTCTCTCACACACACACACACACACACACACACACACACACACACACACACTACTGCCTGCACCCAAGAACACAGAATGATGAGATTGCAGGAAGTTCTTTCCAAATGGGAGCACGATCTGACACACATCCTGAAAAGATTAAGGACTGAGGACCGGGAAGCAAGAAAGAAGCTGTTTACCTTGTCCAGGCCGAGATGTGGCGATTGCTCTCCAGCCTTTTGTAAGCCAGTCCAATAACCCGAAAGCCCTGCATGGCGTAATTCTGGAGTTCACTGGCAAAATTGCTTGGTACTGTTCAGGAAAAAATGGAGGATCAATATGTCAGTTACTCAATGAAGTCTGGGGTGTTTGGGGGCAAGGGGAGATGCCCCAATGATTCTTGCCCCCTCAAAGTCAGTGACAAAGTCTTTCCTTTTGGGGGCTGAAGGGTTGAATGAGAAAATCTCCTCCCTCAGAAAGGAAAAAAGATGGTGTCTTCAATAGGGTTACACGAGGTGCCAGGTGCAATCCAAGTGAACAGACTGAGGTAGTTACCGGTGTCAGGCTGGCAAAAGCTAACGACCCTTTCTGGTGCCCCCTTCATGAAGGCCATCCGGTCCCCATCCACCTCCTGCACGATAACCGACATCCTCTGCAGGGCCGATGAGAAGGGATACTGGTGCAAGATGGCGATCCCGCCCACGGGGGTCTGGGGAGACACCACAATGCCCTCTGCTGTGAGCCTCCAGAACGCCCAAAGCAGAAAGTACTGGATCTGAAGCTTGGGGGGAGAAAGGAGAATGGGGCCCCGGGAGAACATCTTAGGGTCTTCCTGAAGCCAGGAAGAAAGTCTTAGGCACTGGCTTTTATCTAGCTCATTGAGGTGGTACACATGCTGTCCTTCCATCCTCCCCCTAGTGCTGAACCTATGCTACAAGGGTCCTTTTCTCCATTGTACAGAAGGGCAAACTGAGTCTCTGAGGGGTGATTGGACCAGAATCACACAGCTAATAAGTGAGAGGAAAGATTCAAATCTGGGTCTCTCCCGATTGCTGTATTGTCTGATGACATCAGATCCTTCCAATTACCCCCACTTATTTGTATTTTCAAGCATAGCATTCTGAAGCTAAGAGATACATCAGGAACCCCCCCCCTCCATGGAGTCTTACTTGGCAGGACATTTGGCTTGGCTTGACAATCATGGCTTGCATTGGGACTCCTTGGATGTGGAAATCTTTCCCAGAGTTTTCCATTTCCTGTTTCAAAAGTGGATGTTTCATTGCACAGATTTCACCCCGTCTCTCCATTCTATTGAGAGCTCAGGCCAATATTCTTTGAGAGACTCCCAAAACATCGGACGCCGTGGAGGGTGCCATCAGCCAGGCAGCTGGAGGAGAAACTAATCTAGGGAAAGATCTGGCTTCCACCATGGATGGGGGGGGGCGGCACCCAGGAGATAACAGGCAATTCTGCAAATCATTCACAGGACTTGTCCCCCTTTCTGTGCAGAGAAGGGACACATCGAGGCACATTCAGGGTCTCTGAACAACCCAAAGACAATTTCCAGAGGGCTTTTGGTGTCTCTTAATTGTGCATCCTTCCTTCAGGAACACTGCCACCCTCCACCCATTCTCCTAAGAGTCTTTCTAATTGTGATTGTTGGCCCCAGGACACCTTAAATGCACAGCTAATGTACATCTCGATATGACCCTTATGAAAACTCCAAATTATGCCCAATACCCCTAAGAGAAGCCTTTTATCCAAAGGGCTTTATTCAGCAGCTTCCTCCTATCCAGTGCAAGGCCATGCTGTGCTTTCCAGAAAAGGAAACTCTGCTCAAGAGGAACAAGGAGCTTTCTAATCAGGTGCACAAGCAATAATGGCCCTAGTTCTTGGTCACCAGGACCTCTCCTTCCCTTCTTCCTCCCTCTCTCTCTCTCTCTCTCTCTCTCTCTCTCTCTCTCTCTCTCTCTCTCTCTCTCTCTCTCTCTCTC
>JAJPUD010013300.1:0-44999 GCA_023553655.1 Myrmecobius fasciatus
TTGATGTGCATTAAGGCAGAGTAAACAGGGAGTTGATCTTAAAATTAAGAAAAAAATGGATTAAATTCTTGTCTGAAACATACTCACTGACTCACCCTGAACAAATCATTCAACCTTTCAGTGGTCTAGGCAACTTAGACAATGAGTTGCAGATAAATTATATTCCTGTATCTCCTCTCCCCTTCTCTTCTGAACAATGTACAATGATCTGACAAAGCCAGTAGGGAAAGTTCCCATGATGCCAGAAGGCTGGACAGATTTCTCCGAGTAGGCAGGCTCTTACCAAGGCTTCATTTCCTTGTATCCCTCAGTAAATGCACCCCACATTCTATGAAGCAATTTTTCTATTCACCTTTGAGAATCAGTTAGCACAGTGGATAGGGTGTTGATGGTGAAATCAGGAAGATTCATTTTCCTGAGTTCAAATCTGACTACAAACACTTAGTAGTTGTGTGACCCTGGGTAAGCCACTTAGCTCTTTGCCTCAGTTTCCTCATCTGTAAAATGAGCTAGAGAAGAAAATAGCAAATCTGTTAGGTACAATTTGAAATTCATTTTCTTTTTGCTTCCCTCTCCCCCCAAGAGAACTACCATTAGATACAAGTATATATGTATGTGTGTGCATGTAAAACCAAATATGTAAAACCATTCTATTTATCTTCTATTTATCAGTCCAATCTCTAGATGCAGATATTATCTTCCTTCATATATTCTATATATTTAATTTGGAAATTTATAAAAGTGAAAATTACTTACACTCAAAGTTGTTGTTAAAACAACATTGTTACTGTATACAATGTTCTCTTGTTTCTGCTTGTGGTTTTTGTAAGATCATTGACCTAATCATTTCATATAACCTAGTAACATTCTGCCACAGTCATATACTATAATTTGTCTAGCCATTTCCCAATTGACAGGAATTCCTACAATTTCCAATTCTTTGCCATCATGAAGAGAGCTACTATAAATATTGTAGTGTCCAATGAATTATCAAACTTCTCCTCTCAGTGGAGCAGTTTATTAAAAAAAAATAAACCACAAGGGCTATGTTCACTTCTTTTTACTGTTTTTTCCTTTAAATCTCTCCCATGGTTTATCCCTTTTGCTTTGATTTTTCTATCTCAATATGGTTCATAAAACAATATGTATTACAATAAATAAACTTATTACAATAATTAAAAAAAACTCCATTGTAGTTGTGATCCAACCATTCTGGAGAACAATTTGGAACTATGCTCAAAGGGATATCTAACTGTCCATACCCTTTGATCCAGCAGTGTCTCTACAGGGTCTGTATCCCAAAGAGATCATAAAGAAGATAAAAGAACCTACATATGCAAAAATGTTTGTAGAAATCCTTTTTGCAGTGGCAAGGAACTGGAAACTGAGTGGATGCCCATCAGTTGAAGAATGATTGAATAACTTATGATATATGTATGTGATAGAAGATTATTCTTCTATAGGAAATGATCAGTGAGATCATTTCAGAAATGTCCGGACAGACTTTCATGAGCTGATGCTAAATGAAGTGAGTAGAACCAAGAGAATAATTTCACACTGGCAACAAAATTATGTAATTATCAACTCTGGTGGACTTGATTCTTTTCAAGAAGGAGGTGATTCAGGCCAATTCCAATGGACTTGTGATGGAGAGAGTCATGTGCATCCAGAGAGAGGACTATGGGGACTGATTGAATCACAACATAGTATTTACACCTTTTTTGTTTTTGTATGCTTGCTTTTTTTTTCTTTTATTCTTATTTTTTTCCTTTTTGATCTGTTTTTTCTTGTGCAGAATGATAAATGTTGAAATATATACAGAAGATTGTACATATTTAGCAAATATTGGATTGCTTGCTTTCTAGGGAGGGGATGGGAGGAAAGGAGGGAGAAAATTTGGAATAAGTTTTTTTGCAAGGGTGCATGTCGAAAAGTATCTGCATATATTTTGAAAATAAAAGACTAACTTTAAAAAAAAAAAAAACTCCCATTGAGTGAATCAGATTTCTTTAACTTGGTTTTGGGCTTTTTTTTGGCTTCAATTTCTAGCTTAGGAAAAAAAAGTACCCACCTAAACTTAACTTTTTTATTTACTCCTTCTTCTGAGAAAAAAATTCCCCCGGTAGGACATTATCCCAAAGTATTATTAAGGATTAGACTGGAATCCACTCTTGCTAAGAAAGCTTTTCATATAAATTATTCCCCTGAATCTTGTTGTAAACAAAAACAGTGACCCATGAAATATGTAAGATTTGTATTAAATCTATTCAAACATTTTAATTCCATTTTTATGAATGTCAGTGTTCTTCTTTCAGTTGTCTTGGCAAACATCAATATTGTTAGTCTGTATTCCTCTTCCCATCTTACAGGATATTATTGTTTTCATTTTTTCCTAAGCACCAGCAAACTCAACTTTTAATCTTTAGATAACTGATTGCCCTAGCTCTCCTTCTAGGACATGAAAAAAAAATTGTCAGGCATAAATACAAACAACTTAAATGAGAAGTTAATGAAGAATTGGTTCTACAGTAGAATTTTTGTCATAATTTTGGCAATATGTATCTATTTCCCCCCAATAAACAGTGCCCACTGCCTTCAGAACATTTTATTAGATGTATTTGTCTCTTCTGTGGGTAGGGGTGGAAGATGATAGTAAAATATTTAAATATACTAGAGAATCTGCCTTTATAAAATTTACACTCTAATAGGGAGGTAAGGTACATGGAAATCTACAATGCAAATTCCCTCAGTGATGTTAGATTAGGAGAAACTCCATATGCAAAATATCAGCATCTCTAAATAGTATTCAATTTCTTTTTCTAAGTTATTTTATTTATTCAAAACAACTACAAAATAGGGAAAAAAAATCATGTACATGGCAGAACATAAGAGAAAATTAAAAATTTGTAGCAATAAATTTCTCTTTTAAGAAAGTATTAATATACACATATACACATACATACATACATACACATACACATATACACACAAATACACATACAGATAGATACCAATAATCATATACCTATATACAGACAGTTATGCAAGCATTTAGTTTCTGCAGTATGAAGTGATCAACATTTTGTTCATGTTTATGAAATAAAGTGCCTTGAACATTTATTTCAATTCAATTTAATAGCCATTTAGTTAGCACCTACTCTATGTCAGGTACTATGCGGAAGATATAAGAACAAAAATGAAATCATTATCTGCCCATGGAGAGTTTACATTCTACTCAGTGGGGAATGGATAAGGAATCAAAGACCATTAATACCTATTAGAGATGGAGGTACCTGAACTGAACCTTGAAGATAGATAAGGACTTTCAGAGATGGGAAAGGGAAAAGAATGACTGTACATTCTAGACTGTTACTTGTATGAATGCCAGAAGGTATGGAATGCAGTAACAAATTCTAGGAACAACTAGCTTGATTAAAGATCATTTTTGTTGGAACACAGGGTGAATTATAAAAAAAGGAAAAAAAAGAAAAAAACAATGTGAAAAAAAGTTACAAATGTAGGTCTGGTTCATGAAAGGCTTTAAACACTAGTCTTTTATTTTATTTTAGTGACAATAAGAAGTCACTAAGGACTTTGAAACATATTGATACTTTCTCTCCACTACCACCCTCTTCACCTGCTACTACATTTACTATAACAGTATGACTATATTTTAAAGTACTACATTATTTAATATAAAATATAGTTTCCTTATTTATTTTTTTTCTTATAAAAGAAAGCCTTCTATTTACAAAATACATTACTGAACTTCACAGTTTTATGTAGTACTCTTTTTTTTTTCTTTTTGGTATATTAAGATTTTTTAAAAATAATTTTTAAATTCAGAAGAAAAAAGAAAATTAATTTTAAAAATTATATTAAAGGGATGTATGTGCATGTGTATGATGTTTGCATTTGTGTGTGTGTTTCTGTGTAGATGGAAAAGAGGAGAGCTAGAAAAATAGAGAGAGCTAGAGGCTGAAGGAGGAGTACCCAAAAGCTTCCATAAATCTGAAGGTTCATTCTGAAGAGCTCTGAAAAACCCCGCTGATCCATGTTGCTGGATTAAAGTATATCATGATTATTTCTTGGGAAAGGAAAGTAGAGAACTCAAGGTCAGAGTGCATTTTGTGCATTTTTTTAAAATTGAACTGTCTACCATGAGGTATCATTTGAATATTCACATGAATATTCAGCTTGAGTTAACTTTAGAATGAAAACTGAATTATTTTTAAAAAGCTATTAGAGCTGAAGAAAGTTTCTGTTCAGGAAAAGATTCTTTTCTCCTTTCCTATAAGTCCATCTAGTCTCTTCTTATAGCGCAGGTATTTAAACAGCCTGATGAACGGTATTATATTGTTTTTGGACAGTTTAGAACATTTTTAGTTTGGCCAGCTTACATACTTCTAGCACCTGTCCTACTTACTTCAAAAATTTTTTTTTCTACTCTGAATTTTATTTCACCTTTTTCTTTTTTATGTTTTATTGAGGTTTTCTTTAAACATATATGTATATCTTTAACCCTACACAATAACTTCTCCATTCTCCTCCTCTACATAGAAGACTTCTGTCATACCAAATAAGTTAAACAAATCAACCTTGTGCCATATCTGAAAATGTAAATTTCATTCTGCAACTCAGTTTCATCATCACTTTTCCAAAATGTTAAACAAAAAACTCAAAAATGAGAGTTGTAGATATGGTACTTCTTTATGCCTAAAGGTGTTGGTCCTTATTCTATGGATGACAAATTAGCACAATAATAGGATGTTGTAGCTTGAAGAGATTTTTGCAATCTTCCCTATTCTTGGATTTTACAATTGGTATTGGTTAAACAATGGTTAAACTGAAGAAAAGGGTAGAGTAAAACTCACTGGACCTCAGAATGAATACATATAGACACATTTATTTATTTCATCTAGTAAAACTAATTCAAAGGTGTCAATAAAACTAAACCATTAGTTCATTGCTTCTCTGCCCTTGGAAAATAAAGTACTGGCTTCTATTGGAGGGAGAGTATAAAAATCCTATAATATGGGTTTTCTTATATAAAAAGAAGACCTAAAGTCCTGAAAGTAGTATCAGTCTCAAAGAATAGGTTGCCCCACATATTGCAAATAAAGGGCACTCATAGCAGAGCAAGGACTTAACTGTTATAAAATCCCAAATTCCAAACTATATATTACTGCTAACAGATTTGCATAATTATTTTAAACTCCATGTGATAAATATGATCATGATTATTATTAGAATCATTTAATCAACCCATAAAAATTTAATGAAGTCCCATTATGCACCTAGTATTTTACTAAATATATATCTATGCATCATGGTACTGTGCAGAGACAGTTTGTTAAATATGAATTTTAGACAAATTTGTGAATGACAAGTCCGTTCTTTTGGGCCTATTTCAATGACCTCTAACATTAAGATTACATAAACTGTTAGAGCTAGAAGAGACCTTGGGGATGAACTAAATCAACCCTATTTTACAATTGAAGTGAATTACCTAAGGTCACCTGGATAACAAAGTAACAAACCCAGGACTGGGACATATCTCTTGATTCTCTGGCTAGCACTCTTTTTACTATACTATGCCCCATTCTGTTTTGCTTCAAATAGAGGACTTGAGTTCAATTTTCAGTTTTGCCATTTATTTTCTGAAGGCAACTAAGTATATTGTGAATAGAGTGCTGGGCATGGGATCAGGAAGATATGGGTTTAAATCCAGGCTCAGACACTTAGGAGTTGTGTGACTTTTGTCAAATCATTTACTCGCCATTTGTCTCAGTTTTTTCTATCTGTAAAATGGGAATAATAGTAGTTCTTACCTCACAGGGTTGTTGTGAAGAGTAAACAAGATGATATTTATAAAGTGCTTACATAGCACAGTGGCACATAGTAGGTGCTTAAAAAAATGCTTATCCCCTCTCCCCTTTTCCCTTTCTGAGTAACTAAACAATTCATTTAACTTTTACTAGGTCTCAGTTTCCTTATCTGTAAGATGAGAATTTTGAATTAGATGACCTTGAAGGCTTCTGAAAAGATTAAATACTGTGAATTATGCTATCATGGCTTTTCACAAAAACATTATACTAATTTGGGTGAACCAGGGGTCAGAGGCCATAAAGAGATTCTTACAAGTCATTAATAACTTTTTCCAGAATCAGCACCTTTTATAAAATATAACTTAATTGTAATGGGTATGTTTAGGCATTGATCTGATTCCTTTTTCACTCACTCACTTTGTTTTTGTCTGTTTAACAGGCAGTAAGGTCTTCAAAATTTGTGTAGATTATCACAAAAATGATTTTATTTTCCTGGCAGATATGCATAATAAAGTCAAGAGGGAGACAAATGAAGCATCAGTGTTCAAATTCATTTTCAAATGACTTAGGAAAATTGAGGGAGCCTTCTCTAGCCATCCTCTGTTAAGATTTGTTACAGGTAGTATTCTAAAAATTGCTTTGGGGCATGCAGTCTAAAAGGAAGGAATTTAAAAGGAATTTTCTAACCACAAGTAAGAGAGTAAGAGAAGGGATCTTAAGTCAGTACCAAAAAATAGGGGCAACTAGGTGTGCAGTGGATAGAGCACCAGTGCTGAAGTCAGGAGGACCCGAGTTCAAATTTGATCTCAAACACAAAAACACTTCCTAGCTGTGTGACCCTGGCCAAAGTCACTTAATCCCAATTGCTTCAGCAAAATAAATAAATAAATAAATAAATAAATAAATAAATAAATAAATAAATAAATAGATAGATAGATAGATAGATAGATAGATAGATAGATAGATAGATAGATAAATAAATAAATAAATAAATAAATAAATAAATAAAAATGTTAAGATCAAAAGAAACCCCCCCAAGATATAGACTAAAGCCTTTTTCAAACTATTATTGATGACCTGTTTGGGTATACTGGTTTATCTCTTTATTTACACAGACATGGGGGGGGGCGGAGAGGGAGGGAGAGAGATGTATGTTATTCCTTTTCTTTAGGGAGAGTGTGAAAGTAGGAGTTGCCCTTCCTCGGCATGTTCCCTGGCTACATACGTACTTAGTAAATATGTGCCCTCTTTGCATGTTGCTGTCAGGCACATTTTCTACATATATACCCTCCTCATGCTTCCCTACTAAATGATGATTTGTAATAATGGAGAGTTTACTTCACATGTACTTGGGGAAAATTTTCTGGACATATCTTTTTAATTAAATGTTTTTTGCTTCCTTTCTGGTCAGTTAATGGGGGGGGTGGGGAGATATCAAGTAAACCCAAGAACTTTGGGTTTAAATGGTTATTGACCCACACTCACAATGTGCCTTAAGCCTCATATTTAGGGAATTTTTATGTAGTCATTGGATTTTATATAAAGTATAAAACCATAATTTCCCTTTGTTCTTGTAATCCATTAACCAGAAAAGACACTGCTGCAAATAGGCAAGTTCTTTTGCTTATTTTAAACTGTTGTTGCCTTATTAATTCCACACTAATGGTGACCGATGTTTCATAATCAATTTAAACATTGCACCTTAGTCTCTTCAACAATGAAATGCTTCAAACCAGTTCCAATTGTTCAGTGAAGAGAGCCATATACACCCAGAGAGAGGGATGTGAAATGTGGACCACAACATAACATTTTCATGTTCTCTATTGAGGTTTGCTTGCATTGTATTTCCTTTATCGGATTATTCTTTCTTGTAGATACGATTTCTCCTGCACAAAAAATGATGCAATAACTATACATATATTCGATTTCTTAAGTATTCTAACATAATTATCATGTAGTGGATATCCTGCCATCTAGGGGAGGGGTGGGGAGTAGGGGGGAAAATTTGTAATGGAAAGCTTTGTAAGGGTTAATGTTTAGGAATTACCCATACCTATGTTTTGCAAATAAAAAGTATTAATAAAAAAAAATGCACCTTGAGTCTTTGGCCTTTTAAAAAAATCTGGATAGAGAAAACATGAGCTGATACAAGGGAGAGAAGCTGGTAGGACACAACAACTAAAGTGAATTTAGTTACTTAGAAGGAAGTTTTTGATCCTTTTATATGAAAAAGTATGTGAAAAGGAAATCTGAAAATTTTACTGGAATTATCTATACAGCCTGTGTCTTCCATTATGCTACCAATTAAAAGACTATAATAGAGTCAGATAGAATCAAGATAGTGCTGTTTATTTATTTATTTTTGCTTTTTATTTTGATGGTGCTAGAAATGCAGTTCATGTCCTAAGTATACAAGTATAAAGTAAGTTAATTGTTATTTTATTATGGTAATATTTATCACATGTTTAGTTTTATCAGGTGTCCTTAGGATTGGAGAAATCATTTTTTCAAGAAATGTCTTTAAAATTATCTAGTTATGCATTTTCTTTGTCAGTTATGGAATCATGATGAAAAGATAAATCAAATGCCAATTCCTATAAGTAGCAATAAACATTCTTGATTTTTTAAAATGATGCTATTTAAAATAAATAATTTTCTTCCTTCATTCAATTCTTCATACATCAGTGATCTTATCAAGTTGTGATGCTTCCTTCAGCTAACAGATCATAGTAGTGTCACTAAACTGCAGAGTACATTGGGATGAATAAAATATAAAAGGATTGGGAAGATAAGGAGAGAGCCACATGGTCCTGACAATTTTATTTTCATTGTCATTTAGAACTGTTTAGATCTTGAAAGCTGTCTGACTGAGTATAGTATGGCATTTTCTCCTGGATTCCTGCCTAAAGGTGAAGTACCTTTCACTTCTCCCATTAGGTAAAAGGAGAAATCCTAAAGGCTTTCTCTTTCCCTCTTTAAACCATGCAAACTCAAAAATAGGCCTGTAGTTTTGGTCTTTTCTTTTGTTCTTTTGTGTTCTAGGTGCAGGGAGTGGAATCTCTAACCTGGAAGCTGAAGTCATATGGATTTAGTACTCTAGGAATTCAGGCCATGATTTCAGCCAGCTCAACAGCAAAACCTTGGGGGACAACAGTCATGGAAAGATATAATTAGCAATTTGGACTTGATCTTGATGGACTGATACTATGTTGGAATTGAGAAGCTGTAAGCCTAATTATACTTCTCCAGGACCAGGATAGTTGTGTTTGCATATACACATATACACAAAGCAATATGTAACACACATATGCACAAACATACATATACACACACAGAAAGATTATCATTCCTCTGAGATATTGGGGCAAGTATATGTAAATTTATTCTTGTTATATCTTTGGTGTAATTATGCCATTGTGTTGCCTTTTAACCATTTATGTTGTGGGTAAATGGAAATAGGGTGCTTGTAACTAAGCCCCTAAAAATGGAAAAAATACAATTATTGGAAATTCAAAGAAATGGTAGGAAAGATGAACTACCCAATCCCCTTCCTGGTACTATAGTACCTTGGAAGTAGGGTAAAATGATCATTCAGATTTTTAGAGAATGGTGGGCAAAAGTAAAACATGCTACATCTTTCTGGTAGATTTTTTTTTTTGCAAATCATTAATATGAGCACTACAATATGAAATAACAAAGTATCTCAAGAACTGATGTTTCTTGTTTCCTTTGGATGAACAACTAAACTCAACTCCGCCATTGCTTTTACTAGTCTCACTAAGAAGACCCTATATACCATAACTTCATTTTTCTGTAATGTATTTTTATCTTTTGATTTCTTTTTTTCTTTTTTTTTTTTTTTTTGCTGAGGCAATTGGGGTTGAGTGACTTGCCTAGGGTCACACAGCCAGTAAGTGTTAAGTGTCTAAGACCAGATTTGAACTCAGGTCCTCCTGACTCCAAGGCTGGTGCTCTATCCACTGTACCACCTAGCTGCCCCCTTTTAATTTCATTTTTAATAAGAATATAGAGATTAAAATGATTGTGTGCTGACTTCTGAGAAGATATAAAATGATAACTATTTTGCATATTGGAAATTTACCAAATACTCTTGTGTTATCTCAAATTTGGCACCTAGTATTTGCTGAGGTGTTTCTAGTTTTGTTTCATTACATAATTGAAAATATGTAGTTACTTATAGAAAATAATTTATCTGCATGTGTTCAGTTATGGGCTAAGTGAAGATCAATAGCCATACCTTGGTGTATGTTTTTGGCTCAGAAGTAATGACCAAGGAACTTAGAAGTTTACTAGGGCTGTTTTGGAAAAGGATGGAGCAGAGCTGGCTCTAGCAGTATTATAGGCTCTTCCTCTTTCCTTGCATGCCTTGCTATTATACTCTCTCCTGTCTTTTTTACTTGTTTCCTGCATTCTGCAACCTCTTTAAGACCATTTGCATTGTAAGCATTCAAATTCCTTTTATTGGAGAGGAAAATGATTTGACAAACTAAATTTACTCAAAGATATTAGTGTTGTAAAGGGTTGCTAGGTGGAACAGTGGATAGAATGCTGGACTTGGAGTCAGGAACACTCATCTGAGTTTAAATGTGGCCACAAGGTTGTGGGATCCTGCACAAGCACTTTACTATGTTTGCCTCATTTTCCAATTCACCAATTTTGTTTTTCAGTGAATTGTTGTCTTTTTCCAATTCACCAATTTTGATTTTCAGTTCACCATTTTTATTTTCCAGTGAATTGGTGATTTTTTCCAATTCACCAATTTTGTTTTTCAGTGAACTGTTTTCTTTTTCCAATTCACCAGTCCTATTTTCCAGTTTTTGATATTTCTGTTGCCCTGATCTCAATTTATTTCCCCATTCTTCTTCTAGCTCTCTTTTGAGATTCTTAATGCAATCATCCAGGTAAGCCTTCTGAAAGGGAGACCAACTTAAGTCTGCCTTTGTGGCTTCATCTGGGATTGTTTTCATAATGTCAGGATCTGGGGACTGTTCTATTTTTTCTCGGTAAAAGCTTTCTATGGTGAGAGCTCTCTTCTGCTTCTTGCTCATGATTTAAAGTTGGGATATTGGTCAAAAGCAGAGAAAACTGCAACAATTTGTATTTGCCCTGGGGCAGTTTGCCGAGTTGACTTCCGGTCTGAGGCTGGTGGGGCTAGATTCGCACTAGGACCACGTTTTCAGCTGCTCTGGATCCACCCTTTTCCAAAGGCAGATCTGCCAAAGCACCTGCCTGCAAGCAGAGCAAAGTGGCCCAGGCGTCTCCCAGGGGCTTCCTGGGTGCCCAAAATCCGCCCCTCTATAGCAGCCCTGACTTCCGCCCCGGCTGGAGTCTGATTGCAACCAGCGGCCGATTTCCCCTGAGGCTAACCTTCTCAGGAGTTCTTTCACAGTAGATCTTTGATAGAAGTGCGTTGTAGTCCAAATGCTTGGCAGTGCTCTCACTTAGAAACCAGTTGGAAGGCTTACTTTGTCTGGGCTTGAGGGAATGTCCCAGGAGTTCACAGAGAAAGCTGTCCGCAGTTCGCCATCTTGGCTCCGCCCCCCTGTTTGCCTCATTTTCTTCATCAATGAAATAATCTGAAGGAAATGGAAACTACTCTAAGATCTTTGCCAAGAAAAAATGGTGTCAAATAACACTAAAATATCTGAAAAATAGCAAACAACAATTAGCATTTGCAGATTGAATTCAATGTGTCAAAACTGAACTCATTTTTTTCCTCCAAATTTCTTCTCTACTCTCCTATTACTGTTGATGGCACCACCATCCTCCCAGCCATTCAAATTCATAACCTAGGTGGCATCCTTGACTCCTCACTCTTTTGCATTTCTCCTGCCCCATATTCAATCTTGAGCCAAAGCCTGTCAATTTTACCTTCATCTAAGCTTCTGTATATTCTCTCTTATCTCCTCCAAAACTTCCATTAGATTGGTTCTGGCCCTCATTATCTCATGCCTGGATTATTTCCATGATCTTCATGCTGATTTCTTTGCCCCAGATCTCTCTCCAATGCAGTTCATCCTCAACTTAGGTGTGAAAGTAGTCTTTAGGTGAAGATTTGACATCTCACCTTGACTATTTAATAAACCATAGTGACTTTCCATAATGTCCAGGCTCAAATAGAAAGGTTTCTATTTGGTTTTTAAATCATTTTATAACCTGTCCTACTCTTCCAGCTTTCTTAACCCATTTCCTTTCCATATATCAACCACTACCAATTCTCTGAAGTAGGAAAATCATAGTGTTTCTTTGATCCCAATATTAAACCTAACCATGGAATTATTTGATTGTAAGCTGTTTAAGGACAGGGACTATATTTTGCTTCTTTTTGTATCTCCAGCACTCAGTATAGTGCCTGGGATATAAAAAGTGCTTAAGAAATGTTGATTAATTGATTGAACCATCACTAATGCTTACATAACTTTGCCTAAGTTACTAAATCTCTTTGTACCTTTAATTTTTATTTTTCCTCACAAGTAAACCAGGAATAATGATATCATTATATTTCACTGAACAGTGAGGAAAAAGGCTTTTCCTGCCATGTTACACATATGAATACTAAACTATGAAAGGAGTGGGGGGGATATATGGGATTTCATCAATGCAGACTGTCTTCTTTAGCTTTATTCTGAATCATTAGCACTTTAAAATTCATGACTTTCCACAAGAATGATATTACACATTACACATTTTAAAGAAAGAGAGCATATCTATAAAATAACCATCAAACTGCTAAGATAAACCTCAGTTCATAAATATTAACGTCTATATGACTGGACCATGTATTAATTTCCCTCCCAAATGCTAAAACTCATATCGATTCTACAAAATAAAAAAAAAAAGACCAAAACCCCTTATGTTTGGTGCTAAGAATTTTAAAAAGGCTTATTTTTGCATCTTTATTCTGGTGACTAAGTACCTTACTGTAAAGCAGACAAATCCAGCAAGACTTGTTGCATGATGGGAAATACTGATATGCTCCAAGTTTTTGTCTATCCTTGTAGGGAATTGATCACCCTACTTGAGGAACTCAATATATGGCAGAAATTTTGGTAAAAAGCTGAAACTCCACTGAAAGGAAGATAGTACTTGAAGACTATTGTCATTCATTTGTGTCTGATTCTTCATGATCCCATTTGAATGTTGGCAAAGATATTGGATTAGTTTGCTATTTTCTTCTGTAACTCATTTTACAGACAAGGAAACTGAGGCAAAGAAGTGAAGTAACTTGTTGAGGATCGTGTTCATTAGGCATCCACTATATAATTAGTCTTTGTATTAGAGCTATGCGATAGATAAAGAAAAGTTTGAAGCAGAAATGGTCCCTATGCTCAGAAAATTTATAATGTCACTGAGAAAACAAAATAAAAGCACAAAGAATAGACAGTATGGAACCAAAGACTTCACATAATTAATTGTCAAATTGTGCAGTGTAGTATTTGCATATAATAGGAACTTAATAAACATTTCTATAGCTCTGAATCTAGGGATTTGGTTAGGAAACTAGTGGGGAAAAAAAAAAAAAAAAGATGTTCAAAATCTTCCAGTCCTTTAAAACTAAAATAGGTCCTTATTTGATAAAAGATAGGGGTAAAAATGGAGATTAGTTAATACCAAGGTATTTCCTCTGTCTCACCCAAGTGGTTCCTTCTCAGGGGTTTTAGTTAGAATATTTCCATTGTTCTAATTATTGGAATCCAAATTCTTTCTTTATTCACTTGATAATTTATTGACCAATGTGAAGATGTAGCCAAGTTTTTTTTTTTCTTTTTATGCCTTGTACAAATGAGTCTTATGCCAAATCATCCCAGTTGAAGGGCTTTTTTCAACTTAGTCTAAGACTAAGATGAAGAGATTGATTGGACATTTTATAATTTGCTTTCAGTTACGTGGGATTAAATAAATCAGTCACTCCTCCCTCACATTTATACAGCATTGCAAATGTTACAAGCTATAAATGTTGCTGTAGGATTTGTGAAAAGAGGGGGAAAAAAGACTATTAAACTTTGGAGTTCTTGGGAAAGGTTTCACTTGGAAAAGATGGGGTCCAAGTCTCATTGCAGATCATAGAAACCTAAATTTCCTAGTTTCATAAAGTGATAAGACCCATCTGGGGTATCCCCAGAGAGGTTCCTAAAAGTTCTTGGCCAAGGAGAGGAAATTATAATCCCCTAAAGGATGTCAAATTACTGGAATGGCAAATCACAAAGTTTCAGAATTAGAAGTGATTGATAAGAGATTGAAAAGTACCAATGGTAATGTAAGTAGTAGAAAGAAGAGAATAAACATAATAGGTTAGGTTTACTAGAATTCCTAAGATTTAGAATACCTTAAAGTGACAAAAAGGACAATTAGTTGGTGCAGTAGATAGAGTATGTGGAATCAGGAAGATCTCAGCTGAAATCCAATCTCTTAGTTGCTTGACCTTTTAGAAGTCACTTAACCTTTCCTCCCTCCTCTCCCAAATCTCGCCCCCACCACCCTGCTCCTCACCACTGGAGAAGGAAATGGCAAGTCACTCCATTATTTTTGCCAAGAAAAGGGGTCAGAAAGAGTCAGCTACAAATAAAATGACTGAGCAACAACTACATTAAAGTGAAAAGTGGCTGTGAATGATTATTTTTATAAAGCATTCACTAATTAAAAAGGTACAGGGATTCCATTTAAATTATGAGTTCAAAGACGTGGTGTGGACTTTGGAGATTTTTCTTTGGCTGGCCATAGCATTCTAATGGTCAGTGTGAGATCCCAGTACCTGACATTTTCAAATGTCAGTTTAACAACAAACCCTGGAGACTCTTTGCTTTGTAACTGATTTGGCAAAACATTCCAAGAGTGAAGAATGACCTTGCTTGTTTTCTGATCAGTGAAGTTATAATGTATTGCATTGATATTTCACTTCATTGATTAATAGCAAATGCCTTTTCTTTATCTTAAGCACCTAGCTTATTCCCCAATCTTGTCTATAACTCATGATGATTAAACTTAAGGCTATGGTCAATGTAAAGCTAATTTTTCTTTTGCTTTTGTTTTCTGAAGTGATAAGGCTTACTTGTCACAACTCTTAATCCCCTTTTCAGCCTTACGGTTGTGTTATTTTGAAACTGTCTTTAAAAATAATCTTTCGGTTTTTTTCATTTTATACACTATGTGTGTCCATGTACATTATGCATTATTTTGTAGCCCTTTAATCATAGAAGAACTATTTTTAAAGAGAGTTCTGTGTTCTGGTACTAAAGGTGAGAAATTAAATCCCTTAGCCAAACAACAGACCAAGAATGTGAAAACAGGGAGGGAATAGCTTTGGATAATGCTATAAGTATATTTCTAACCTGAGGAATGAATCAGAGAACTTTGTAAGAAAAGGAAAGGATTGAAAGCCTGCAGAAGGGCCTTATATATTTTATATATTTGAAGAATTTATAGCATCTTATAGTGTTCTAAAATAGGAGTTATTATATAGTTTTTTTAAATATATGATGTATCTCTTTAGCAGTCTAATTTAGCAGTTGAGTTTAGCAGTCTAGTTAACCCTATTTCAGATTGTTTTTAAATGTAGAAGATGAAATTCATAGTTCCAAATTACAAACACATAAAACACATGAAATTAAAAAAGAAACCAATTATGTTAAAATACAGTTATCAAAATATTTAAAACAAAAAAAAATCATAGATTTCAGGTGTCCTCTTTTTTCACATAATGCTAACAGGATGTCCAAACCCCAGTGTTGTATATTATTTCTGTTTAAAAGAACTTCCAAAGTGGGATAAGACATCTATGGTTATAATTAATCCACTTCTTCCAATTAAAAGCTACAGACTAAAGGGCATCATTTCATATAATTATAATTAGAAAAGGACTTCATCTAATCCAAATTTGCCTTTTATTTAATTCCTAGAAAAGGTGTTTTCTGGAGGTTAAATTCAATGGTTTAGCCACTACTCAACTGATGCCACTGTCTTTTGCCTATCTATAAGGTGACACAAAAGTATCAGCAGCATCAAGCTTCTTAAAGCTTAAAACTGCACTAAGGCTTCTTGGACATCCTATATTGTTACTCATTGCTAGCAGCTTTGTAGTTCTATAGTTCCTGCTTAAAGAGATGCAGCAGAAAGCCTTTCTATTTCTGTGTTTTCTTTTCCCTAGATTTATCCATAGTTCCCAACTTATTAAATTACTAACTGTTTTATTCAAAGGCTTTGGTTTTAAGTTCTTGGATGAGTTTGTTGTACGATGTCTTCCTTCTAAGAATTTAGCTATTCATTCTTGAATTCTTCTTTTCTCCAATTAAAAGGGATATATGGTTTTCCAGACTTGTCTTCTCATTGGGAATCACATTTAGGCACTTTTCTCTGGAGGTGGATAGTTAAGTAGAATGTGAGTAAGCTGTCCTTCAACAGAAATTTTTGTTGTTTGCACTTCAAGGAGGTGTTGCCATGAGAAGCAAGTGAATTGGATTGAAAGTGAGGTAGGGCTATATGCAAAATCACTAGCCTCACTCCCTCCTCCAGAACTATCTGGTTCCCATGGCAAGATATATAGGTCAGGACAGCTAGAACTGACCCTTGATGCATTTGGAAACTTTGGCTTTTTTAAGGTAAGGTCTTTAGTAAATCTCAGTTTGACTGAGAAAAAGTCCTATCAATGATTTTTTTTTTAAAAATAAGGTTTTTTTTTACATTTTAAAATTAATTTTTCTTTGGTTAGACATGTATATTATTTTTTTCTTTTTGCTAAGGCAATTGGGATTAAGTGACTTGCCCAGGGTCACACAATTAGAAAGTGTTAAGTGTCTGAGGCCAGATTTGAACTCAAGTCTTCATGACTTCAGGGCTGGTGCTCTATCTACTTTGCCACCTAGCTGCCTCTGTATATTAACTTTTTAATACACATTTTTAATGAATCAAGTTGAATGAGAAAAATCAGAACAAAGAGAAAAACCACAGGAGAGGAAAAAAAAAACAGAAAAAAAAGTGAACATAGCATGTGTTGATTTACATTCAATCTCTATAGTCATTTTTCTACATTCAGAAGGTATTTTCTATCCAAAGTTTATTGAGAATGCCTTCCATCACTGAGTAACTGAGAAGAAGCAAGACTTTCATAGTTGAATATCACAAAATCTTTCTGTTTCTGAATACAATGCATTTCTGGTTCTGCTTATTTCACTTGGCATCAGTTCATGTAAAATGTTCCATGTATTTCTATAATACACTTGTTCATCATTATTTATTTATTTATTTTTGACACACATTGCTTTATGAATGATATTGGAAAAAAAAGTCAGAGCAAAAGGGAAAACACATGGAGAGATTTAAAAAAAACAGGAAAAAGAAATGAACATAATACGTGTTGATTTACATTCATTCTCCTTATTTCTTTTTTTTTGGATGCAGATGGCATTTTCTGTCCAATGTCTATTGGGATTATTTTGAATCATTGAATGAACCACTGAGATGAACCAAGTCTTTCATAGTTGATCATCACACATTCTTGCTCTTATATATATACATATGCATTGTGTACAATGTATTCCTGGTTCTACTTGTTTTGCTAAGCATCATTTCATGTAAATCTTTCTAGGCCTTTCTATAATCAACTTGTTCATCATCTTTTATAGAAAAATAATATTTCATTACCTTTATATAAAACAACTTATTTAGCCATTCCCCAACTGATGGGCATGTAATCATTTTCCAATTCTTTGTTACTATAAAAAGAGGTGCTACAAACATTTTTGCACATATGGGTTCTTTTCCTCCCTTAATGATTTCCTTCAGATATAGACCCTCTAATGGCACTGCTGGGTCAAAGGATATGTATGCACAGTTTTATAGCCCTTTGGACATAGTTCTAGATTGCTCTTCAGGATGATTGGATCATTTCACAACTTCACCAACAATGTACTTTTCCACAAAACAATCCAGTTTTTTCACATCCCTTCCAACATTTATCATTATTTTTTCCCTGTCATTTTAGCCAATCTGAGAAGTGAGGTGATACCTCAGGGTTGTTTTAATTTGCATTTCTCTAATCAATAGTAATTTTCAGCAATTTTTCATATGACTATAGATGTCTTTAATTTCATCATCTGAAAATTGTTTGTTCATATCCTTTGACCATCTATCAATTGGGGAATCACTTGGATTCTTATAAATTTGACAGTTTTTTATATATTTTAGAAATGAGATCTTCATCAATATTTGTGGTAAAGTTTTTTTCCCAGCTTTGTACTTCCCTTTTAATTTTGTTTCTATTGATTTCATTTATGCAAAACCTTTTTAATTTAATATAATCAAAGTTGTCCATTTTGCCTTTCATAATGTTGTCTAGTTTTTCTTCAGTGATAAATTCCTCTCTTCTCCAAAGATCTTACAGGCATATTATCCTTTGTTCTCCATTTTGTATACATTTTGACTTTATTTTTGGATGGTGTGTGAGATATAGATCTATACAATGTTTCTGACATTATTTTCCAGGTTTTCCAGGAATTTTTTTTCAAATACTGAGTTCTTTTTCCAGAAACTGGAGTTTGGGAGTTTATCAAATACTAGATTGCAATAGGTCTTGATTATTGTGTCATATCTATTTAATCCATTCCATTGATCCACCACTCTATTTCTTAGTCAGCACCAAATGGTGTTGATGACTGTTACTTTATAATTTAGTTTTAGGTTTGGTACTGCTAAGCCACCAGCCTTTGCTTTTTTTTTTTCCCCTTCATTAATTCCCTTGATATTCTTGACCTTTTGTTCTTCCAGATGAATTTTGCTATTATTTTTTCTAGTTCTTAATATAATGTTTTGGCAATTTGATTGGTATGGCACTGAACAAGTAGACCAATTTAGGCAGAATTGTCATTTTTATTATATTAGCTCAGTTTAACCCTCATCAATTGATATCTTTCCAATTGTTTAGATTTAACTTTATTTATGCAAGAAGTGTTTTGTAATTATGTTCATATAGTTGTTGGGTTTGCCTTGGCAGGTAGTCCCCCAAGTATTTTATTTTGTCTACAATCATTTTAAATGTAATTTATCTTTCTATCTCCTGCTGTTGGACTTTGTCAGTAATATATAGAAATGCTGATCATTTTTGTATATTCATTTCATATCCTGCAACTTTGTTAAGATGTGAATTCTTTCCAGTAGGTTTTTAGATGATTTTCTAAGTTTCTCTAAAGTATATCATCGTATCATCTGCAAAGAGTGATAGTTTTATTTGCTCATTGCTTATTCTAATTCCTTTAATTTTTTTTATTGCTAAAGCCAATATTTGTAGTACAATGTTGAATGATAGTGGTGATAATAGGCATCCTTGTTTCACCCCTGGTCTTATTGGGAATGTGTCCAGCTTCTCTCCATTTCATATGATGCTTGCTATACATTTTGGATAAATACTACTTATTATTTTAAGGAAAATTCCCTTTATCTTCATGCTCTCTAGTGTTTTTAATAGCAATGGATGTTGTATTTTGTCAAAAGCTTTTTCTGCATCTACTGAGATTACCATATGATTTCTGTTGGTTTTGTTATTGATATAGTCAATTATGGTAATAATATTCCTGATATTGAACCAGCACTGCACTCTTGGTATAAATCCCACTTGGTGATAGTGCATTATCCTGCTGAAAAATTCCTGGGCTCTCTTTGCTAAAATTTTTGCATCAATATTCATTAGGGATATTGATCTATACTTTTCTTTCTCTGTTTTGACTCTTCCTAGTTTAGGTATCAGTGTCATATTTGTGTCATAGAAGGCATTTGGCAGTACTCCTTTACCTATTTTTTCAGATAGTTTACATACTATTGAAATTAATTATTCTTTGAATGTTTGGTAGAATGCACTATGAATCCATCTGGCCATGGAGATTTATTTTTAGGGAATTCATTAATGACTTGTTCAATTTCTTTTTCTATAATGGGACTATTTAAATAATTTTTTTTCTGTTCACCTGGGCAATTTGTATTTTTGTAAATATTCATCCATTTCAGTTATATTGTCAAACTTGCTGCCATACAGTCAGGCAAAATATTTCCTAATTATTGCTTTAATTTCTTTTTTATTGATGGTAAGTTCATCCTTTTCATTTTTGATACTGGTGATTTGGTTTCTTTCTTTCCTTTTTATGATCAAATTAACCAATGATTTATCTATTTTGTTGGTTTTTTTCATAAAACCAACTCTGCTTTAATTTCTTTTTTATTGATGGTAAGTTCATCCTTTTCATTTTTGATACTGGTGATTTGGTTTCTTTCTTTCCTTTTTATGATCAAATTAACCAATGATTTATCTATTTTGTTGGTTTTTTTCATAAAACCAACTCTTAAGTTATGTTTATTATTTCAATAGTTTTCTCAGTTTCTATTTTATTAATCTCTCCTTCGAGTTTCAGTATCTCCAATTTGGTATTTAATAGGATGCATTTAATTTGTTCTTTTTCTAACTTTTTTAGTTGCATGCCTAATTCATTGATCTCTTCTTTCTCTATTTTATTTATATAGCTATTTAGAGATACAAAATTTCCCCTAAGAACTGCTTTGGCTGCATCCACAAATTTTGGTATGTTGTCTCATTATTGTCATTCTCTTGGATGAAATTATAGTTTGTTGCTGTCATTTGTTGTTTGACTCACTCATTCTTTAAAATTAGATTATTTAATTTCAAATTTGTTCTTAGTCTCTTTCCCTGGCCCTTTATTGAATATGATTTTTATTGCATTGTGGTCTGAAAAGAAAGCAGTTACTATTTTTGCCTTTCTGCATTTGATTGAGATGTTTTTATGCCCTAATACATGTTAAATTTTTGTGTTGCCAAGAAAAAGGTACATTCCTTTCTGTTCCTATCCAATTTTCTCCAGAGGTCTGTCATATCTAGGTTTTCTAAGATCCTTAGTTTCTTTCTTGTTTATTTTGTGGTTAGATTTGTCTAATTCTGAGAGAATAAGTTTGAGGTTCCCCACTAGAATAGTTTTGCAGTTTGTTTCTTCCTGTAACTGAATTAAAATCTTCTCCAGGAATTTGGCTGCTTTATGACTTGATACATACACATTTAATATCATTATTATTCAACCCTTTACCAAGATGCACTTCCCTTCTTTATCTCTTTTAATAAGATCTATTTTTTACTTTTGCTTTATCTGAGATCAGAATTGATACCCCTGTTTTGTTTTGTTTTTTTTTCCTTCAGCTGAAGCATAATAAATGCAGTCTTATCAATGATTAAGGCTAGGTAAGAAAAAGAAACAGAGAATGGCCTATTTTACTTATTTTTAAAAAATCATTCTGAGAGAGAAAGACCCTTAGCATCTCTGGCCAAAACAGAAACAATTGCTATTGATTAAATTGATGAGATGAATTTAGAAAGATAAAAATATACATAGAGTTTGTAATCTCCTTATCTATAAGAGGATGATAACTTAGTAGAGGCAAAATGGCAGCTAAATGCTCATTTATAATGTCCGTCAGAGTCATAGAGAAGAATTTTGTTGCATTACTTAGTTTTGTTTCTGTGTTCAGTCTTATGATGTCATTGATAAAAGAATCTCCCAACGTAGAAATTTCTTCCACTAATACAGATGCCCATCAACTCTGCAAACTGTAGACATATAAAGTTACCAGGATCATTCAGAGGAAAAATTTCTTTCCCAGTCATCACAGTCAGTATGTGCCAGAGATCACATTTGAAGCCCAGTGTTCTTAACTGAGACTTGGTCTTTATCTGCTTCCTGCTAATTCTTTACACAGGTCTAAAAGGATGAAATGTGCATAAAGAACCCTTGGAGATTACTATATCTACCCTCTGTTAATATTTTACCTTCCTAATATTTGGTAGCTAATTAGACCAAAACTTACTGAAGGTCAATAAAAGAAAACTTAATCAGAATCCTGTGATAAACCTGCAGTATCAAATTGTTCTTTTAATTTAGGACATTTGCTGATTTGGAGAAAGTCTCTGACATTTTATATCCTCTCAGTCTTACAAATAAGATTTCACTTTATATTGATTGCTTTCCCCGCCCCCCTGCCAAATCCAATAAACGGCAATTAGTTAGAATTCCTTGCTGATTATTCTCTAATCTTCCTGTTTGTTCCAACAGAACCAACAAAATAGTTTTGGATATGGACAAAGAAGAAAAATTAGAAATTTCATGGTTGTTGACTCTCTGTGAAGGATATCCTGGGCCAAATGCTACTACACTTTACTTAAGTGGGAATGAAATCTATTCTTAAGTGGCTTTGAAATACAAATGAGAATGCATGGGGTCTAGATAAGCATTCCAAAGGAAGAATGATTCAGGGAAATTAACTGTGCTTTTTGTGGAGCACTTTTTCCCTTTTAGCAGCTAACAAGGATTAAGTATTTATACAATATCCCTAGGAGACCCTCCTTCCCTTCATGAGTATTTTTGTATATGTAGAGAGGATTATTGTCATTAACCTATCACACTTATTTTTTAGAAGATGTAATGATAATATCTCTATCTCTGAAAACTGAGGAATTCTGCAAGCTGTCTCCTATCTTAAAACATATGATTCTTTTCATATTTAGTTGGCATGTTCCTAATCCCCCAACTTCCTGACCATGGGGAGTTAATTATTTTTTTTCCTATTATGTATTGTAAAACCTGTTTATTTGCTCCCTTTTGTTATATACTTATGGTAAGCTAGGTGTGTGCATTGTGAGTATTTCAGGCAATGCCTGAGGTATTGCATTATCAGTGCAGCCAACTCTGTTAAGTCCCTGACTTACTTTCTGTAAGCCTTGGGCAGTGATTCTCAAGTTTTTGGTCTATAAACTCACTTGAATTCTTAAAATTGTTCAGGACTTCTCACAAAAAACTTTTACTTGAATTATATCTATCAACAACTACTTTATTAGAAATTAAAACTAATAATATGAAAATAGTTTTAATTTTACAGACTTTTGGGGACCTGATTTGGAATTTGAGATTTGGAATCAAATGCTGAGGCTGGGGTCTGGCACTAAATGATGAGATCTGGCAACAAATGATGGAGTTCAGTTATATGACAAATTCAAAACATCTTTCTCCTTGAAAAAATGTACATTTATTTATTAGAAAAGGTTACAGATAAAATGAAAGGGTAAAATAGACACCAGGAGTGATAAATATGAAGCAGATTTGGAAAATCATATAGTTAGCAAGGGAAGAGGTTTTAGTAGCTAAAAATGGAAAAGACAAGTTTCTTACAGTAACTCACAATTAAGGAGGAGAAAGGGAATAAGCCATGAGATGGGAATATGTCATCAACTAGCAGGCTAAATTCATAGAGGATTTTAGCATTGTAAAAGAGTTAGCTAGCTATAATGAGAAAGACACAATGAGGCATGGAGGAGGGGGTGAGAAGAAAGACACCATGAGGCAGAACATCCTGGTAGGCTAGCCCAAAAGTGGTTCCACCAATATGGTGTAGATCATGGGCAGATTTAGAGAGGAAATTTAACCTTAGAGGTTTGACATCATAATTTGGCTTTCTGATTAGATACAATAGAGAGGGACCTTCACAGGGGTGAGACTATAAGGTTGAATTGATCCCCATCAGTGCCCTTCCCTGCTTGCCACAGGAAGTATTATAATCTTATCAATGCTTCAGGAATTCTCTTCCAACCTCACCTAGTTACTCAGGCCCTCATCTCTTGCACCAGTCTTTGAAAAACACTGACCTAGAAAAAGCAGGCTGTCATTTCATGAATTAAGAAACCAAAGAGGGTTCCTTTCTTTATTCACATAAATAAAAAAAAACTTCTCTCTTGGACAATTTTTCTTAAATATCTAGTCAAGAAAGAAACCACAGTGAACAAGGTTTATGTGTGGACCACCAGTTCTAGACCTTGAAATTTAAAGAGGAATGCATGTCTGGGGTCTCCTGGAATCTTTGGAAAGCAGGAAAAAACTTAAAAAACATAGGGCATATTAAACAATTTCGTGACAGTTTTTCTGATCTAGAACTTGGCTCTCTTCACATTGGTTTCTGACTGGTTACTTTGTCTTTCATTTTGATCAAACTCTTTTGGTGATATCAAATCTTGATCTCTTCAGATACAAAGGAAGAGATAACACTGCCATTGGGCATATCTAGATTTAATACTATATTCCTTCTCTGGCTCTAGTTGCCTGGCAGTAAGTTTCTGGAGGCCTACAGCTATGTTTAATGTTCACATCAGTTGAACAGTCCCAATTCCTAAAGTCATTTGCTAGCCCTTTGTTCTTGGCTCTTCTCAGAAGTCAAATGCTTCCATTTCTTTTTTGGGATACTGCCCCATCAAACCCCAAAGAAAACTAGTCCAAATTTTAAGGACAAATGGGAAGAAAGAGTGTGCTTATATTCTGGAGTGTGGAAGCTTTTTTCATGACTGTTCTCTTGCTCAGTTTACTTTTTTTTTTTTTATTAAAAGCTTTTTATTTACAAAACATGAGTGATTTTTCTACATTGACCTTTGCAAAATTTTTTTTTATTCCAAGCTTTTCCCTTCCTTTGCCCCACCCCCACCCCTAGATGACAGGTAATCTAATACATGCTAAATATGTTAAATTATATGACAAATCCAATATATGTATACATATCTATACAGTTATCTTACTGCACAAGAAACATCAGATCTAGAAAGAGAGAGGGAAAAAAAAAAACCTAAGAAGGAAAACAAAATGCAGGGAAATATTCACAAAAAGCATTAAAATGCTGTGTTGTGGTCCACACTCACAGACCTCTCTCTGGATGTATATGACTATCTTCATCACTGAACAATAGGAACTGGTTTCAATCACATTATTGTTGAAGAGAATCATGTCCATTAGAATTGATCATCTTATAGTCTTGTTGCTGTGTATAATGTTCTCCTGGTTCTGCTCATTTCACTCAGCATCAGTTCATGCAAGTCTCTCCAATCCTCTCTGAAATCCTTCTGTTGGTCATTTCTTACAGAACAATAATATTCCATGACAGTCATATGCTATAATTTATTCAGCCATTCTCCAATTGATGGGCATCCTTTCGGTTTCCAGTTTGTTGCCACTACAAAAAGGGCTGCCACAAACATTTTTGCATATGTGGGTCCCTTTCCCTCCTTTAAAATATCTTTGGGATATAGGCCCAATAGAAACACTGCTGGGTCAAAGGGTATGCACAGTTTGATAACTTTTTGAGCATAGTTCCAGATTGCTCTCCAGAATGGTTGGATCCGTTCACATTTTCACCAACAATGTATCAGTGTCCCAGTTTTCCCACATCCCCTCCAACATTCGTCATTATCTTATCCTGTCAACTTAGCCAATCTGACAGATGTGTAGTGGTATCTCAGGTACCTCAGGGCTGTCTTAATTTGCATTTCTCTGATCAATAGTGATTTGGAGCACCTTTTCATGTGACTAGAAATAGTTTCAGTTTCTTTATCTGAAAATTATCTATTCATATCTTTTGACCATTTATCAATTGGAGAATGGCTTGAATTCTTATATATTTGAGTCAATTCTCTATATATTTTAGAAATGAGGCCTTTATCAGAACCTTTGAATGTAAAAATATTTTCCCAGTTTATTGCCACCCTTCTAATCTTGTCTGCATTCATTTTGTTTGTACAAAAACTTTTTCACTTGATATAGTCAAACATCTATTTTGTGATTAATGATGATCTCTAGTTCTTCTTTGGTCACAAATTCCTTCCCCCTCCACAGGTTTGAGAGGTAGACCATGCTACATCATTCTAATTTGTTCATACTATCATTCTTTATGTCTAGATCATGAATCCATTTCGATCTTATCTTGGTATAGGTTTTAGGTATGGGTCAATGCATAATTTCTTCCATATTAGTTTCCAATTTTCCCAGCTGTTTTTGTCAAATAGTGAGTTTTATCCCCAAAACTGGGGTCTTCTGGTTTATCAAACACTAGATTACTATTGTCATTGAGTATTTTGTCCTGTGAACTTAACCTATTCCACTGATCCACTACTCTATTTCTTAGCCAGTACCAAATGATTTTGATGACCGTTGCTTTATAATGTAGTTTTAGATCTGGTACATCTAGGCCACCCTCATTTGCTTTTTTTTTTTTTTCATTAATTCCCTTGAAATTCTTGACCTTTTATTTTTCCAGATGAATTTTGTTGTTATTTTTTCTAGATCAGTTAAATAATTTCTTGGGAGTTTGATTGGTATAGCACTAAATAAATAGATTAGTTTAGGTAGTATTGCCATCTTTATTATATTCGCTCGACTTATGCAAGAGCACTTGATATTTTTCCAATTGTTTAGATCTGACTTTATTTGTGTGGAGAGTGTTTTGTAGTTTTGCTCATATAGATCCTGACTTTCCCTTGGCAGATATATTCCCAAATATTTTATGCTATCTAAAGTTATTTTAAAGGGAATTTCTCTTTGTATCTCTTGCTGTTGTATTTTGTTGGTGATGTATAAAAATGCTGATGATTTATGTGGATTTATTCTGCATCCTGAAACCTTGCTAAAGTTGTGAATTAATTCTAATAGTTTTTTAGTGGATTCTCTAGGGTTCTCTAAGTAGAGCATCATATCATCTGCAAAGAGTGATAATTTGGTTTCCTCATGACCTACTCTAATTCCTTTAATCTCTTTTTCTTGTTTTATAGCCAAAGCTAGCACTTCTAATACAATATTGAATATTAATGGTGATAGTGGGCAACCTTGTTTCACCCCTGATCTTATTGGGAATGGTTCCAGTTTATCACCATTACATATGGTGCTAGCTGATGGTTTTAAATACATGCTACTGACTATTCCATTAATTCCTATACTCCCTAGTGTTTTTAATAGGAATGGATGTTGGATTTTATCAAATGCTTTTTCTCCGTCTATTGAGATACTCATATTTTTTGTTAATTTTGTTATTGATATAATCAATTATGTTAATAGTTTTCCTAATATTGAACCATCCCTGCATTCCTGGTATAAATCCTACTTGGTCATGGTATATTATTCTGGGAATGATTTTCTGTAATCTCTTTGCTAATATTTTATTTAAGATTTTTGCATCAATATTCATTAGGGAGATTGGTCTATAATTTTCTTTCTCTGTTTTTGTTTCACCTGGTTTAGGTATCAGTACCATGTCTGTGTCATAAAAGGAATTTGGTAGGAGTCCTTCATTCCCTATTTTTTCAAATATTTTATATAATATTGGAATTAATTGTTCTTTAAATGTTTGGTAAAATTCACAGGTAAATCCATCTGGTCCTTGGGATTTTTTCTTAGGGAGCTGATTAATGACTTGTTCTATTTCTTTTTCTAAAATGGGACTATTTAAGTAATTTATTTCCTCTTCTGTTAATCTGGGCAATCTATATTTTTGTAGATATTCCTCCATTTCACTTATCAAATTTATTGCCATAAAGTTAGGCAAAGCAGCTCCTGATTATTGCTCTAATTTTCTCTTCATTGGTGGAAAGTTCTCCCTTTTCATTTTTGACACTAACAATTTGATTTTCCTCTTTCCTTTTTCTAATCAAATTAACTAGAAGTTTATCTATTTTATTGGTTTTTTCATAAAACCATCTTTTAGTTTTATTTATTAATTCAATAGGTTTTTTTTACTTTCAATTTTACTAATCTCTCCTTTTATTTTTAGGATTTCATGTTTGGTATTTGATTGGGGGTTTTTAATTTGTTCTTTCTCTAGCTTTTTTAGTTGCAAGCCCAATTCATTGATTTTCTCTTTTTCTATTTTATGCAAATAAGCATCTAGAGATATAAAATTTCCCCTTATTACTGCTTTGGTTGCATCCCACAAATTTTGGTATATTGTCTCATTATTGTCATTCTCTTGGATGAAATTAGTAATTGTGTCTGTAATTTGCTGTTTCACCCATTCATTCTTTAGGATGAAATTATTTAGTTTCCAATTGCTTTTTGGTCTATTTTCTCCTGGCCTTATATTGCATGTGATTTTTATTCCGTCATGATCTGAAAAAAATACATATACAATTTCTGCTTTCCTTCATTTGATTTTGAGGTTTTTGTCACATGGTCAATTTTTGTATAAGTTCCATGGACTGCTGAACAAAAAAGTAAACTCATTTCTGTCTCCATTTAATTTCCTCCAAAGATCTATCATACCTAACTTTTCTAATATTTTGTTTACCTCCTTAACTTCTTTCTTATTTATTTTGTAGTTTGATTTAACTAGTTCTGAGAGGGGGATGTTGAGATCTCCCACTATTATAGTTTTGTTGTCTATTTCTTCTTGCATCTCTCTGAACTTTTCCTCTAGGAATTTCCATGCTATACCACTTGGTGCATATATGTTTAGTATTTATATTGCTTCATTGTCTATGGTACCCTTCAGTAAGATATAGTTTCCTTCTTTGTCTCTTTTAATTAGATCTATCTTTGTTTTTATTTGATCTGAGGTCAGGATTGTTACCCCTGCTTTTTTTTGTTCACCTGAAGCATAATCAATTCTGCTCCAGCCTTTTACCTTCACCCTGTATGTGTCTCTATGCTTTAGATGTGTTTGTTGTATACAACATATTGTTGGATTCTGGTTTTTAATCCAGTCTGCTATTCGCTTCCACTTTATGGGAGAGTTCATTCCATTCACATTCACAGTTAAAATAACTAATTCTGTATTTCCTGCCATCTTATTTACCCTAGCTTATGCTTTTCTCTTTCCTATCCCCTTTCCCTCCTCCCTAGTATTTTGCTTTTGATAACCACTTGCCTCAAACAATCCTTCCCCTTTAGATCCCCAAATCCTTTTTTTTACACCTTTCCCTTAATTCTTCTGTTTTCCCTTCTATTAGTCTATTCCCTTTCTTTTTCCCCTTTCCCTCCTGTTTCCTTATAAGATAGGACAAGTTTCTTTTTGATACCCAGTACCTCTATTATTCCCTCAGAGCCAAATCTGATGAGATGGATATTAACACAATTCTCATTCCCCTCCCTTTTTTCCCCTCAATCATTATAAGTTTTCTTTGCTTCTACATGTGATGTAATTTCCCTTATTTTACCTCCTTTTCCTCTTCTTCCAGTGTTATCCCTTTTCTATTCCTAATTTCTTTTTCAGATTATCATATCATAATAATCATAAAATCACAATAATCATATCATAATAATCATAATGTAGTAATAAAATCATAAAATCAACCCTCATTCTATAAGTATCCATAACATATTGTTCTCAAGAGTTTTTTTTTCTTGTTACCTTATTGTGTTTCTTTTGTGTCCTGTGTTTGTAGATCAAATTTTTTGTTCAGTTCTAGTCTTTTCATTAGAAATAGGTAAAATTCTCCTATATCATTGAATGACCATCTTTTTCCCTGGAAGATAATGCTCATTCTAGCTGGGTAACTTATTCTTGGCTGTAATCCAAGTTCCTTTGCTCTTCAGAATATCTGATTCCAGGCCCTTCAATCCTTTAAAGTAGAAGCTGCCAAGTCCTGTGTGATCCAAATTGTGGCTCCTCGATATTTAATTTTTTTTTTTTTTTCTGGCTTCTTGTGACATCTTTTCCTTGGCATAATAGTTACGGAATTTAGCCACGATATTCCTGGGGGATTTAATTTTTGGGTTTCTTTCAGGAGGTGATTGGTGGATTGTTTCAAGGAGTATTTTGTCTTCTGAGTCTAAAATATGAGGGCAGTTTTCTTTTATGATTTCCTGGAAGATAGTGTCTAGGTTCTTTTTTTCATCATGGTTTTCAGGAAGCCCTATAATCCTTAGATTGTCTCTCCTAGATCGATTTTCCAGGTCAGTTGTTTTTCCTAGGAGATATTTTATATTTTTTTCTATCTTTTCATTTTTTTCTTTTTGTTTGACTGATTCTTGAAGTCTTGATGAGTCATTCATTTCTGTTTGTTTGATTCTAATTTTTAATGTCTTATTTTCTTCAGTTACTGTTTTTAGTTCCTTTTGCAAATGGCCAATTACATTTTTTTGTTCATTGCATTCTTTTCCCACTTTTTCCATTTTATTTTGCAGTGATCTCATTTCGTTACCCCATGTTTCTTCTAACTCTCTTTTAAGATTCTTTATGCGGGGCAGCTAGGTGGCGCAGTGGATAGAGCGCCAGCCCTGAAGTCAGGAGAACCTGAGTTCAAATCTGGTCTCAGACACTGAACATTTCCTAGCTGTGTGACCCTGAGCAAGTCACTTAACATCAATTGCCTCAGCAAAAAAAAAAAAAAAAAAAGATTCTTTATGCAATCTTCAAAGAAAGCCTTGTGGCATGAAGTCCAGTTTATGTCTCTCTTTGGGGCTTTTTCTGGAGTTGCTTTACCTTTAGGGGCCTCAGGATTTGAGGTCTGTTCTTCCCTCTCTCCATAAAAGCTGTCTATGGTGAGAGCTCTTTTTGTTTTTTTATTCATTTTTTTTTAAAGGCCCAATTAAAACAGACCTGTTTTGAAGTTCTTTCAGACTATCTTCTAGAAATGTGTTGTCCTCCACATATTGTGGATTTTTTTTTTTACTTCAAAATCAGTCTAGAGGCTTCATATGTTATTGGTTTGAGGGAAGGTTAGAGGAGGTTACAGAGACTCCTGTTTGATCTCGGCCATCTTGGCTCCATCCCCAGAAATCTCTCGCTCAGTTTACAAGAAACCACTCATATCCTCACCTATTCTACTGGATAGCTTTAATCAGTACCTCATTGAGGTAGTACTGGTGGTGATGGGACAGTTAGAAATGTTAATAATCAGAAAGTAAACTTCTAGGATCAGCTAGGTGATGCAATAGAATTTTGGGCCTGGAAACAGGGAGATTCATCTATACAAGTTCAATTCTGGTATCAGACACTTAATCGCTGCAAGCCATTTAACCCTGTTTGCCTCAGTTTCCTCATCTGCAAAATGAGCTGGAGAAGGAAATGGTAACCCACTCCAGCATTTGCCAAGAAAACTCCAAATGGGTCATGGACAATTGGTTATGACTGAGACAACTGAATAACAGCAGTACTCCTGAGGAAAAGGGATAGGGCAATCCTTAATACCTACTCACCACTTGCTATCATGTCTTGCTTAGTACTAGAGGAAAGGTCAAGAAGACTTAAAGTTCAAGTCCAAACTGAGATGCTTAGCTGGATGAGTCACAATCTCTCAGCCTCAGAATTTTCATTTATAAATTGTAATAGCATCTATCTTATAGGGTTGATGTTATGATAAAATGAGATGAAATAATACATAAAATGATTTGCAAACCTTAAAGGATACATAATCAATCAGTCAATAAACAATTAAGTGCCTAGTATGTACAGGTACTGTGCTAAGCACTATAATATCTATTATTATTGCTAAATTATCATTGCTGTTCTTAGAGATAAGGCAGAAAATGTTTATAATTCAATTAGATGACTAAGTAATAAACACTGATTTTACATATATGTCTTTATCTGATGTATGTGTATATAATGCATATTATGCACATAATGATGTATATGAGGCATCTTGAAAGTAGTGAAAAGAGTGAAGGCCTGGAAGTCAGAAGTCCTAGGTTAAGGTCTCAGGTGTCACAAGCTGGTTGAATGATTTGGGATATTGTGTGAGCTTAATTTTTCTAATCCTTGGTTTTCACATTTGGCAAAAGAAGGGTATTGGACTAAAATTTCACAAAATCTTCTATTAGAAATAAGATAGAATTGGTCAAATGGGGAAAAAGTCCCTTAAAGAAAACAAATCCTTTAAAAATAAAATTGGTGAAATGGAAAAGGATGTAAACAACTAACTGAAGGAAATAATTCATTAAAAATTAGAATTGGGTAAATGAAGGCTAATGACTCTATGAGAAATCAAGAATCAATCAAACAAAATCAAAATGAGAAAATAAATAGGAGGAAATGTAAATTATCTTACTGGAAAAAACAACTAACTTGGAAAATACATCCAAAAGAGAGAATTTAAGAATTATTGAATTATATAAAAGTCATGACCAAAAGAAGAGCCTGGATAACATTTTTCAAGAAACTATCAAGAAACTTATAGCCTAGAACCAGAGGAGAAAATAATCATTAAAGAATCCATTGATCATCTTCTGAAAGACATTTCAAAATGAAAACTCCAAAGAGCCAAATTCCAGAATTTTCAGAGGAAGGAGAAAATACTGCAAACAACCAGAAAGAAAAAAATTCAAAAACTAAGGTGCCATAGTCAGGATAACTCAAGAGTTGCCAGCTTCTACATAAAAGTATAAGAAAGCTTATAGTATGATATTCTGGAAGACAAAGGAGTTTGGACTACAAGAATCAGTTACTTAGCAAAGTTGAGGATAATCTTTCAGAAGAAGAATATTCAATGAAATAGACTGTCATATGCATATTTTCTTTCCCAGAAAACTGGTTGTTATACATTTATGTGGGTATCCCTGCTCATATCTCTTGTTCAGTTAGATAGGCAGCCTGCTGAATTAGTGTAGTATTGTGTATATCTTGGGTAGGTATTGTTGATGAACAGTGAGGTAGGCTCAGAGCTGAATGAGGAAAAGAATGGGCCAAATTGTATTTGAGAAATTAAATGTAAATTTCTTTTTAAAAAAATTTATTTATTTTTATACACAATTCTTTATGAATCATGTTGGGAGAGAAAAATCAGAGCAAACAAGAAAAAATGTTGATTTCAATGACCTTAAGTTGCTTTTTAAAATGAAAAAAAAATCTTTAAAATGCTAACTTGCTGTTACTTAGACATGATCCTCTATCTCCTCACTTTGTCTGGTTTTACTGACTGCTCTGTATTTCAAGTGTGCTTTTCCTCTTCATCTCTATCCTCAACCTTCAAAACACAGCTCTAATGCTATATGAGATCTTTCCTGGTTCTCTCTACACAAACACATAGTTAATTTCCTATTACACCATACACATGAATACACATAGACACATACACATATATACATATATATGCATATATATATATACACATAAACTATCTTTTTATGATATTTTTATTAAACCATTTGTGCACAAATCACTGGTGATACTCTTCAGTTTAACCCTTCCATTTTTCTTTGAGTCATCCATAGTTTTAATTCTAAAGACATTCTAGTGCTCTACAAATTTAACCACATTATTATTATTATTGTTATATCATCAAGCAACAAGAATTTAATTAATACCTATTACTTCCCAATCTATTCTACATACAGGGGATGCAAAGAAAGCCAAAAACACAATCCTTGCATTTCATTTAGTAATGGAGCAGATAGCATGCAAACAACTATGGACATAATATGAGACATACTCATATAAACATATATACATACATATACACATATTTATACATGCATATTCAAACAATCATGGATATACCCATATATAAACATGCAACTAATTATGTACACACATTTTTTATAAAAACATATTTATAATAAATATATGCACAGTATATATTTTAAATAGCAATGCATACACATAAACATGGAAATAATTATGTATACATAGGACATATATATATACATATATATATACACACACATCTTGTATGTACATTTACACTTTATAACTATCTATCAATCTATCTATCCATCTATATACATACATATATTATGTTTAACTATCTATATCTGTGTGAACAACAAATGCACTTATTGTACAGCATAACTTATTGCTTAAGACTTGAAGTTCACTAGGCATTTCATAACTTAGAAAGAATTCTATTGCTCTGGAAGAAAGGAAAACAACAATAATGACAACAAATTTGGAAGATTTTAGTAACACTTCAAGTTGCTCACTGAACTGAGCACAGATTGGCTTTTACCTCCTTTCCTCTTTTGGTTTCAGGGCTTGTTTATGAATCCTGAATATTTGCCTTTGAACTTTAGCTATGACCCTACAGTCATTTGCCCAAGGCCAGGGCTCAGAATGCATCATTGAGCATGTTGTAGAAATGTAAAGAATTTTGCAGCAGAGCTGCCAACTCCCCTCTAGAATGTATAGTAAAGAGGGTATTTTGGTGGTTTTAATTCATTCTCCCAGTAAAAGCAGCTGCCATCTGGCACTGGGGGGATAGGGGGTAGGGCAGGGATTTCATTTGAGCAGCTCTGTCTTCTGTATAGCCTGTAGAGCTGTGCAGATATCTCTGATTTGAGTTTATTTCCACAACTTGAAAAAATCCCCAAATAGATCACAAGTGCCTCTTGTAAAAGAACAGATTGAAACAAAGAAAAATTAAATACTTAGGGAAAAAAAAATAAAACAAAATGAACAGGGGCTTGCTTTAAAGTTTTATCTTATAATTACTTCTTTTCCTAGAACTACTGGGAGTATTTTCAAAGAAAAGAGGTACAATTTAACAGTCTGAAAATGTTTAAAAACTCTAAGTGCTTTGGGAAATTAAAAGAAGGGAAAAAGATAGATACCCATATGGAGTAGCCAGGCACATCTGCTGGAAGTCTGAGAGCAGTGGAGTCTGGCATCAATCAATCCTCTGCTCTATTGAATGAAAAATTGTGGTTTTCAGGTAATCCAAGCACTTGACAGAATTAGGAGAGGATTTAAGTAGATAGGAGGTCACTCTGATACATGCAAATGTATTCTGTTATTTGGAGTCTTGGAGCTCTATGACCTCTAATTCTAGTGTCTTGGGTAGTATTAATACATAGGCCTTCTCATCTTAATTTATTGGATTACTTTGTTTTGTAGTTAAGTGACATTTATAATTATGAAATGAATTGGGGAAATTCATGTTGCAATGAGTAGACTATATGTTGGAAGACATTTGTAGATGCATGTAAGTTCCTTATGCAGCACATAATTTGCCTTCAAGGGGAAAAAAAGGAGAGATAGAAAGGACTAGTAGAATTTGCATCTTCTAAAGTCCTAAGTATACACAGTCTTTTGAAGATCTTTCTTTCTCTACATCTAGTTTGAATGGTTTACAAGTGAGATGCTTAGATAAATGGGATGTTCAATATATATGTTGAATGACAAATGCATTAAGAGATTAGGATTCAAAATGGAATAAGAAAATCCTCTATCTGCCATATCTCTGCATTTATCCACCCCACTCCTGATTTAAAAAAAAAAGAAATTATGTTGATAAATGATTAGTAAATGTCAAATCAGGATTTAAAATTCAATGGGATTAAAAGATTTAAAGGAAGAGAAAAGATAAGAACAAGGAATGCAACTGTAAAGATAAGGGTCTGGTACTAGATATGGTAAGATAAGAGGGTTAAAAATCAAGTCAATTAGGACAGGGATCATGAACTATTTAAAATGTTTCTTTTCAAGGTCTGAGTATAGGAACTCCAGCATGGTAAACAATTAATAAATGTTGGTCAAAAGTATAGTAAATCAATAAATCAAATAAATCAACTAATGTAAAGAAAAGGCAAATACCAAAGATCCAAGAACACAACAAATTAAGCCCCCAAAAGCTAAGTAAGGACCAGAAGACAAAGTTAGGATGTGCAGGCTCAGAGTAGCTGAGACATTGTAAATCTGAGCAACAACCAGTTATGATCACCTTGGTTTAGGAAGGATATTAGTAAGCTGGAGAAATATAAAGGAAAGCAAAAACAATTGTGAAGGATGTCAAGTCTATGCAATTTTTATGAGGATCAGCTGAAAGAAAAGATGGTGTCTACCTTGAAGAAAAAAAAGATTCATGGAGTAAAATAACTTGCATATTTTAAGGGTTGTCACAGATGAGAGAGGGATTGTTCTCTTTGGATCTCAATAAAGGAACTAAGAGTAATAGGTAGAATTTGCAAAGAGAAAAGTTTAGTATTCATATCTTAAAAACTTCAAAGCAATTCAGGACCTTTAATATGTAAAAACAAAACAAAACAAAACAAAAAAACAAAAAACAAAAACCAAAAACCAAATCAAACAAACAAACAAAAACAAACCTCACAACAGCAACAATCTAATCTGCTAATATCTTGCTGCATTTTTTTCCCCTTAATTTTATAAAATAGACTACATTTACAAATGTAATAGATGTTGATTCAGGAGGTAATGGGCTCTCTTCTTTCTGTTTCTCTACCTCTGTATCTATCTGTTTCTCTTTCTCTGTCTCTGCCTCTCTTTTCTTTCTCTGTGTTGTTGTCCTCTGTCTTCAAGCAGAAGTTGAATGACCACTTGCAAGCAAGCATGTTTTTGTTTCTTTCTTGTTTCTTTGTTCCAGCTTTAGATCTCTTCTAGCTCTACAATTATGTGATTTTGAGAACATGCAGAGCAATTCATGCAGAGCAATGCAAAAGGTAAGGGCTAATTAATTCATTCATTTGGTATGGCAGCAGGAATACCACTACATGGTTAGAAGAGGATAATACCTCATGACAGAAATAAAGCCATGGAGACAATAATTATTTATCCATGTTGGGTGTGATAATGGAAGGAGCAAAGTTAATGAAACTTCAATTTTAAGGGGGATGATAGCTTTGCACAAGGAATCAAAGCAAGATGCGGCATGATGCAGTAGGATGAAATTTTACTTTAAGGTCAGGAAAACTTGGCTCAAAGTCTAGATCTTCCACTTTTTGCATGAACTGGAACAAGTCACTTAATTTCTCTGCTCCTCAGTTTCTTATCTGTCCTTGCTAGCTTTAAATATATGATGCTATGATAAGTATTATTATATTTTATTCTTCAAGTTCAGTCGCTGGAGGGAGATGTAGGTGACAGCCTCATGGTAAGGATAATCATGTAGAGAAGAAAAGAGACCAAAATTCAATGTATACTTTGTCAATAGCTCCTTCAGTCAATTTTTACCAGTAACAGTAATGGAAGACAAAGCTATATAATAAAGATAAAAGTTTTCTAGTGTGATTTATTTATAAAGTAATCACCTGTATCTTAGAGAAGACAAAATCATTCCATGGCAATATTGAGGTGGCCTATTTAAACAGCAGAGAAGACAAGGTCAGACAACCAGAGGAGTTTCTCTGATAATATTAGGTTTCCATCTTTGCTTGATGTAATTTCTGGAATTATTTTGGTGAGATTTTGTGTCTAAGGGTTTAGCTTACCTATTTCAGGATAGCAGAAATTCCTTGAAGAAAGACTATTGAAATTAGTTGAGATGATCATGGCAGTTATTCAATTATTTTGGATTACTTAGGCATGCTCTTAGTTAAGGCAGCAATATCCTAAAAAATGCTATAGTATTATGTAGATATGTTTTGTACATTTTGGAACTGTCAGTTCAATAGTTATTCAGATGTTCAAAACATCTTCATTGAGAAGAAAGAATTTATCTTGGTAGAATGCAGTTAGATTACTTTCCCCTCCCTCCCCTTTATTTTATTTCTCTCTTTGTTTGTAATGAGAAACTTTCATTATTTCCACCTGATCTGATGGTGGCTATAACTGGGTAACTCTTCACATCTTCCCTCTTGACTTCCAGGAAGGACTGTGGACTGGATATCTGTGCTGTCATTCCTCCTCTTCTACATTGTCCATAATAATAGGAACAAAGATTTTCCTATGTTTTCTCAATATTGGATTAAATTGTGGTTCAGAAATGAGCTGAGCTGAGGTTACTCAAAATGCTTCACATCTGCATAATCAGCCTGACTCCAGTATTTCCTGAAATCCTGTATGGACCATCAGACCTGAATATATAACATAACTTAATCTTTCCTGTTTTCCCTCCCCATTTCATCTCCAATTTCCCACTCTTACTCAGCGATTGATAATTAAATTATCAGTACTTTTACCATTGTGAACAATTTGCTATTCTGTGACTTCCATAAGTATTCCATGATTTTGAGTTGTTTAAAGTTCTCTTAATTAACTATCCTCAGATCCCTGATACCCAACTATGAAAACCTATTCCTCTTGTATGGGCATATGCTGTTGCTTCCCCAATAGAATGTAAAGAACAGGACTATTTCATTTTGTATCTGTATATCCAGATTCTAGAACAGTGTCTGACACATTAAAGGAAATTGATAGAAACATATCAAATTGAATTGAATTCCAATCTCTAAATTTTATTCAGGCTTTTAAGTAGGTGAAACTATTAATGAACATTTTAAGAAATAGGAGACTGTCTCACAATATTTTCCGTTCCTAAAATTTAGAATTTGGTGTGTGTGCATGTGTGTATGCATGTCTACAAAATTGTCTACCTTTGTGTGTGTGGTTTTTTTTTTTGGCTGACGCTAATGGGGTTAAGTGACTTGCCCAGGGTCACACAGCCAGGAAGTGTTAAGTGTCTGCGACCAGATTTGAACTCAGGTCCTCCTGACTTAAGGGCTGGTGCTCTATCCACTGCGCCACCTAGCTGCCCCACACCTTTGTGTTTTTAACATTTTTTTCAATGAAATAGGTAGTATACAATAATCAATGGACCCCCCCCACACACACTTTGAAATTTTGCAAGAATATTGGTTACCATTCAAATAATGTTGTTAAGTGGCATAAATTTTATACTACAGACAGGTGCAATAAACATTGTAGGAACTTTGTAATTGTTTATGGAATTAAAAATAATATAAATATTATTTTATGGATAAAAAAACCTTAATTGTTGATTTAGCAGTCATAAAGTGCAATTCATTGTATTAAACAATTATTTCTCCAAATTGGTGGACAATAGCTGAAAATTTATTTTGATGATTTCAATCTGTATTCCTTCACTTTCTTTCATTTTAATATTTTTGTTTTCTCCCAATTTAATAACTATTGTCTTATTTTTACTTCAGAAATAACAAAAATAAAAATTATGTAAACTCCAACTGACAAATAGACAACATCAAATAAATGTTATATGCTACTTCCAAAGATTCCTCTTCCTGTAACTGCTACCCAAAAGGAGGGTGGTATGAATCAGTCAGTCAGAAGATATTTACTGATTATTCTGTGCTAAATGTGCTAAATGCTCAAGAATATAAAGCAAGGTTAAAAAAAAATCACTGCCCTTAAGCAGTTCACATTGTAATGGGAAGATGAGCAATAAATATCTCCATATATTCAAGGTATAGAATGATTAGATGGGAGCTAATTTCAGAGGGGAAAAGGCAGTAAGATGACACAAGTGCTTCTCCTGGAGTCAGGAAGATCTAAGTTAATATGTGGTCACAAACACTAATTGTATGAACCTGGGCAAGTCACTTAACCCCATTTGCCTCAATTTCCTCATCTGTAAAATGAGCTGGAAAAGGAAATAGCAAAGTACTCCAGTATTTTTGCTGAAAAAAAACCACAAATAGAGTCACAAAGAATTGGACATGACAACAACACAATACAAACCCAAACCTCGAATGCATCAGGCAGGTGACACAATGATTATACTACTTTGCCTTAATATACTCAGATTCATTTTCCTGAGTTCAAATCTGGCCTTAGACAATTACTAGCTGTGTGGCCCTGGGCAAGTCCCTTAACACTGTTTGCCTCAGTTTCACATCTATAAAATGGGCTGGAGAAGGAGATGACAAACCACTCTAATATCTTTGCCAAGAAAAGCCCAAATGGTGTTATGAAGAATCAGACACAAATGAAAAATGATGAAACAACAGCAACAACCTTTGGACAAGGGTGGAAGGAGGCACTAGCAGATGGTGGATTTGAACTGAGACATGAAGGAAACCAGGAAAATATACCATCTTCTTCTTTGTCTAGGAAGAAGATTGATGATTACAATCAACCTTGGTTAAGTATTATTTTACTGTTGTTTCCTTATTATTATAGTCATTATATATACTGAATACGTGTGTATGTTGTGAATTTTGTATAAATCTATTTTTCACTCTTTCTCTTAAATGTAAGAATTTTGAGAGCAAAGACTATCTTGTATACACAATTCCTGGTTCATAGCAGGTGATTAATAAATGCTAGTTAATTTGTTCATTAGAGTATGTCTATTGTTCTTTTCATTTTTTTCCCTCTATATTACTTCATATATCTCCTCAAGTTTTCTTAAATTCCTCATATTTGCTATTTCTTTTGATGTGATATTTCATTTACCCTATGTATATATATTCTATGAGATATATAGTACTTTTCTGTTGTCTTCCCTGTTGTCTCTGAGGGGAGAAACTATGTTTTTAGCCATTTCTTGAATTTCTAATGCTTAATAAATGCTGAATGACTGACATTCAAATGCCACAATTTATTCACAACCATTGTCTTTTTGAAGGGCACTCCCTCTGTGTCCAGTATTTTATTACCACAAAGACTTGCCCAATCTTTTAATGAAAAGAGAAATGAAATTAGTTCATGTTGAATAAGTATAATATGTTTGATTTTACACCTCAATATTCTAGTTTCAAACCAAAAATAAAAAGTTAGACTGGAAACAATGAGAATTGTCTGTGAGACATATACTGTGATTTTAAAGAGGGAAACTTTTTGAAAAGGCAAATGCTTTTGAAGAGAATATGTGCAATTTCCATTAGGAATTCACTTAATATACACATGCATACATATAAATACAATAAAAGTGAATGTAGCAGAAGAAGTAAGTTGACTGTTTACATGTTCAGCATGTGAAATCTATATATATTTTGCTCAACTTGATGAGAGGGAACTTTGTTGTGACTTTTCAGAGATATAATATATGAATTGACCTGCCACAAAGACTTCAAAATATAAAACATGCCATAAATTTCATTGAACATGATTTTTTTTCTGTTCTAATTTTCATATTATCAGTGTATACTTCTGAGCCTTTACAGACAAGGTGTTGGTATTTTTTCTTCCAGAATTGTAACCAGAGTTGTATCTTGCTAATTGAAGAATGGTCTTTTTTTCTTTTATTTTTTCTGATAGATGAAGTGAAAATTGGATTCAAATCTTTCATTCTAATTAATGGTTTGATTGCTAATTAATAGCTTTTCTACTTTTGCTAACATGTTTCTAATATATAATGGCTAAAACAAATTTAATCCATTCATTAAAGTTTCTGAAACCCTAGGAGTGTAGATAAGAAAATTTACTTCACAACTCTTGATGTGATATCATGTTATTATGATTAATCTGCACCAATATCCATCAATATATATGCCTTTAACCCTGAGACATCATCATGTATACCTGATGCACAAGGAATATTTGCTATATTCCTATTTGAAAGAGAAATGAAAATCTGTTGTATACTCTATTTATATTAAAACAAAACAAAACAAAACAAAAATAGACCTATGGTTTTATTGGATAGAGAGAATTCCAAATTAGGAATGTTTCTCTACCAATGCAGATGGGAACTATTTTCCAATTTATAGTTTTACAGTAGCCTGATATACTGAGAAAAAAGGGGACATTTGTCCAGGGTAACACTACTAATAAGTAATAGTGATTAGACTCTAGTTTTTCTATCTGTAAAATCAGCTATCTATTAACCATCCTGCTGCTTGCACACCTTTTATTTATATTTATAAAATGTTAATTAGACTACTGACTCACTTGATTGGTGAAAGAAAGAATTATTTATTTCCCTCAGTATTTATGACCTCTTAAACCATTTCCAAAATGGTAATTATGAATGAGACAGAGAAATTACAGGTATCCTCAATGTGACAAAATCTGTATGAACTAACAAAAAAGAAAGGTAATTCTTAATATATCACTATATTATTTAGACCCCATCTCTCAATATACATGGGCAGAGATAGAAGCTGACCCATAGACTTTGAGAACTCACTTTTATCCCATTTCCTCCCTGTACAAGGAAAACCTCAAATGCAGAAACTTGTCATAGCTGTATCTTCAATAAGGCAGCTCTGTATGCTGCAGTAGAACTTAGAGAACTGAGAAATAGCTGTATGTAGGAAAGGACATACGTATGTAGCAGTATGACATTGCATTAAGTCTGAGGAAAAGAGCCCAACATCTTATTGGACCAAATTCTGTTCCCTCTAGAAGTCACTTAGGGCAGACACTGAGGCTGATGAAATGGGAATTGCATAAGGTGGGGAGTTGTAGAGATGTTTTGTATTTCTAGTTCCCAGAGAAACCACAACTGAAAGGGAAGGAGTCAGAAAATCAGCAATATAAGGGAAAATAAATGAAATTACCAAAGGTCTCAGGGGAAAGAAAGCTTAATTAAAAACCTTGAGTCTAAGAAGATGAACCAGCTAGGAAGATATGAATAACAGAAAGGAATATAGTTCCAAATTAGCTAAAGGAATCCATATATATATATATATATATATATATATATATATATATATATATATACATATATATATATAATGTATAATAAATAAGTAGCAATTTATGCAATAAAGAATGTAAGACAAAGGAAAATAATTAACACTTAATAAGACTTTGTATATTCCCAAGAGAGCATGAAACTATAGCGGAATGTTCCTGAATGTTTAAAAGAGAAATTATAATTGTGAAGGTAAAATTTATGGCCTGCATAGCAGAAATAATAGGAAGAACAGAAAAACTTGAATCCATGGTGTTGTCTCACCAAGCAAAAATGAAAGGGAGAATAAATGATTGTAAATGCAAATAAATTGAAGCGAAGGATAATCTAGGCAAGAAAAAAAAATGATATTATAAGAAAATATGACATCTACATAAGAAAAAACCTTAAAGAGATGATGCTAGAGATAACTTAAAATTATGAGACTTCCAAAAGAACATGGCAAATCAAAAACAAAAACAAAAACATTCCATCATAATGTAAGATAGAATAGAAGAAAACTGCCCAGAACTTTCAAACATAGAAAAAAATTAAATATGAAAAAATTCACAAATGCTTCAAACTTTGATACATAATGGTTAAAATGAACAATTCCAGTGATGAATTCTGCAAGCAATGAACAGAAAGACCTTACGACATAAAGGAAAGGAAATTCAAATAAAACAAAACTATTCTTCATCTTTCAGAAACCACAGGAAGGAGTGGAAAAATATGGTTCAAATACCAAGGGAGTTTAAGGGGCAACCCAAGATGACTTAATTTGCAAACCTGATACTAGCTATTAATGAATACAGGAACTTTCAAAGCATTAGTATAAAGAAAATAAGTCCTAAAATTATTTGCTTTTCAAACACTTCATACTAATGACATACATTGTTATTCTTGTTGTTTGTTCTTCATTCTTTTTTTTTTTTTTGGATTTTTTTTTATTAAAGCTTTTTATTTGTATAACATATGTATTGGTAGTTCCCCAGCATTGATCTTTACAAAGCTTTTCATTACAACTTTTACCCCCAGTCCCCTCCCCTCCCCTAGATGGCAGGAAGTCCACTACATGTCAATAATATTGAAATACTTGACAAGTTGTGCAAGAAAAATCCTATCTACAAGAAAAAAAAAAAGAAAATCAGAGAAAGGCAACACAATGCAAGCAAATGTCAATAGAGATCATGAAAATGTTACGTTGTGGTCCATATTTCATATCCCTCTCTCTGGGTGTATATGGTTTTCTTCAGTGAACAATTGGAACTGGTTTGAGACAATTCTTTGTTGCAGAGAGCCATGTCCATCAGAATTGATCATCATGTAATACTGTTGTTGCTGTGTATAATGATCTCCTGGTTCTACTTGTTTCACTCAGCATCAGTTCATCCAAGTCTCTCCAGGCCTCTCTGAAATCATCCTGCTGGTCGTTTCTTACAGAGCAATAATATTCCATAACATTCATATACCATAATTTATTCAACCACTCTCCAACTGATGGGCATCCATTCAATTTCCAGTTTCTAGCCACTACAAAAAGGGCTGCCACAAACATTCTTGCACAGGTGGGGCCCTTTCCCTCCTCTAAGATCTCTTTGGGATATAGGCCCAATAGAAATACTGCTGGGTCAAAGGGTATGCACAGTTTGACAACTTTTTGAGCATAGCTCCAAATTGCTCTCCAGAATGGTTGGATTCGTTCACAGTTCCACCAACAATATATTAGTGTCCCAGTTTTCCCATATCCCCTCCAACATTCATCGTTATCTTTTCCTGTCATTTTAGCCAATCTGACAGGTGTGTAGTGGTATCTCAGAGTTGTCTTAATTTGCATTTCTCTGATCAATAGTGATTTGGAGCAACTTTTCATATGAGTAGAGATGGTTTTAATTTCATCATCTGAAAATTGTCTGTTCATATCCCTTGACCACTTATCTATTGAAGAGTGGCTTGAATTCTTATATATATGAGACAATTCTCTATATATTTTAGAAATGAGGCTTTTATTGATTTCCCAATTTGATGCTTCCCTCCTAATCTTGTCTGCATTAGTTTTATTTGTACAGAAACTTTTTAACTTAATATAATCAAAATTATTCATTTGGTGTTCAATTAGGAGTTCCAGATCTTCTTTGGACATAAATTTATTCCATCTCCATAGGTCTGAGAGGTAAACTATATTATGTTCCTCTAATTTGCTTACAAAATCACTCTTTATATCTAGATCTTGAACCCATTTAGATCTTATCTTGGTATGGGTCAAGCCCTAATTTCTTCCACGCTAGTTTCAAATTTTCCCAGCAGTTTTTGCCAAATAGTGAGTATTTATCCCAAAAGTTGGGGTCTTTGGGTTTATCAAACACTAAATTGTTAAAGTTATTGCCTAGATTGTCCTTATAACCTATCCTGTGCCACTGATCTACTGCTCTATTTCTTAGCCAGTACCAAATGGTTTTGATGACCGCTGCTTTATAATATAGTTTTAGATCTGGTACAGCAAGGCCACCTTCATCTGCCTTTTTTTTTCATTAATCCCCTTGAAATCCTTGACCTTTTGTTCTTCCAAATGAACTTTGCTACTATTTTTTCTAGATCTGTAAAATAATTTCTTGTGAGTTTGATTGGTATGGCACTAAATAAGTAGATTACTTTGAATAGTATTGTCATTTTTATTATGTTTGCTCTGCCTACCCATGAGCACTTAATGTTTTTCCAATTGATTAGGTCTGATTTTATTTGTGTGGAAAGTGTTTTGTAGTTTAGTTCATATAGTTTCTGACTTTTCCTTGGCAGATAGATTCTCAAATATTTTATCCTATCATCCGTTATTTGGAATGGAATTTCTTTTTGTATCTCTTGCTGCTGAACTTTGTTGGTAATATATAAAAATGCTGATGATTTATCTGGATTAATTTTGAATCCTGCCACTTTGCTAAAGTTGTGAATTGTTTCTAGTGGTTTTTTAGGTGAGTCTCTAGGGTTCTCTAAGTATACCATCATGTAATCTGCAAAGAGTGATAATTTGGTTTCTTCATTACCTACTCTGATTCCTTTTCTCTTTTTCTTCTCTTATTGCTAAAGCTAACATTTCT